>JAFVLL020004377.1:14060-33013 GCA_021397915.2 Tor tambroides | reverse complement strand
TATATCTATAGAAAGCTTTAAATTACTTCTTAACGAAATAAATCAAATCGAAAACAAAAACTCTTTCATTATAATCCGTGAAGATGCACTTCTCTGTAATGAGGAGATGGCGAGTCAGGATCATCATCTTCATCTTTGCGACACAGACTCAGAAAACACTAGTTTATTAGTAAATAATTAAAATATCTCCTTACTATTTTCCCCAGACACATTCATGGTAATTACTTTTGCTGGGGCTTTGCAGCAAGCTTCAGCCTATTGCGTGTATTTGTAGCAGAACTCTTCAGCTGCGCTGACTGCTCGCTCTCTGCTGCTGCGGGACTCTAAACACCGTCGAGCCGCTCTCAGACGCTGCACGGTCTCGTGTTGTTTCTACCAGCGTGGCAATTTTTTTTCATCACTAATTGATGGATGTCTAAAATATAAAAATAAGGAGAAGCGTAAAACAGGCCAGAGGCCCGGCCCACGTCTGAACTATGACGTGAAAATTGGCCCGAAGCCCGGCCCTAGAGGCTAAAAAAGTCAGGACCCATCGGGGCCGGGCTGAAATGCAGGGCTCTAGCGTTCCCCTCGGTATAAATCACGTTTCCTTAAAATCCCTTAGAATAGGGCCCTTAGAATCGTCCTAACTCCCCCCAAATCTCAATTCTCCAAACTTCCTATATCCAGGTTAAAATGAAGCTCTTCACTCAAAACAACTCAATCTTGCTGAAAAACCAAACTTTGCTCTCAGACATGACACACAAACAGTCAAAAACACACACACACTACAACACAGTTTTACACACTGATGAGATATATTCAAAACAATACTACAAAAATAATAATAAGTGGTAATAAGTGTGGTACTCCCCAATTGTTTTATTCCTCAGTTTAATGTTCTGTAGAGTACAGTACAATACAGCAAACGACAAGTAGTATCCCGTCTTTGGTCTGGGACAGGCAGGCCAAAGAACCTCTTCAACAATATCCTCTTGCATGCCTGATATCCTTGTGTCATTGTTCACGAACAAGATAGGAAAAATGCTTAGATGACAGTTACTGTATTGAAATGCAGAAGGCTGCACTTCTTATATATGCCATATATCCATTTCAAAAATACAAATGTACACATTACTGTATGTGGGATATTGATTGAAAAAGACTGGATGATTCACAGTTACACTTTTACTAGCGGTCAGACCACCAAAAAAACAAAACAAAACAAAACAACAAAAAAACCCCAACAACATTACAACGTCATCGTGAAATAGAAAAGAAAAAGAAATATGTGCACAAAGGTGAAAACAAAAATTAGAAAGTCCATCATCAGAATTCGAAACCCTTGTGTTTATAAAAAGTCTAATAGAAATATGTAGAAAATACACTTGACAGTTTATGACAACTAGATCAACCATTTTTGCATTTACCGTAATGATTTATACGATGAACTAATGACTTGAGGTTTTGAGGGGTCAGACTATAGCACAGAGAACTATATAATACATTCTGAGCATCATGACAATAGCGACTTATAATGTAGGAAACCACAGACAAATGTACACAATCAATTGTAAGAATGTACCAAGGCAATCGCAACTTGTTCAAAAGAATGAGAAAATTTTTATGATGTGCACAAGTGACTAGATGATGTGGATGTTGTACAAGTAGTTTTGAGAATTTAATTTCTGATCTGAGAACTGCACCAAAGCCACTGAGGAAAACTGTAAGCTGACTTTGGCCCTTTTATCTCCATCGAAGGTTCTGCTCAATAGTCAAAAAAGTCAAAGTCTGCTTTATTGTCAATTCTGCCACATGTACAGCACATACATACAGAGAATTGAAATTGCGTAACTCTCAGACCCTAGGTGCATACAGTTAACATTAACTGACATTAGATGTAATACAGATAAATACAGTTTAAATATATACAAAAACTATATAGATATACAAATGAGGACATTGTAGGAAAAAAAAAAAGAGATATATAAAGTGGCATGAGGCACATGGCCGATAGAGTGCAGACCAGTTAAACAAAACTGTGCAGATATAATGAGTGTAGTGCAAAAAGAGCTTATCAGTCTGTTAAAGTGATAAGAGCTCAGAGAACAGACTTTAATCAGGGGGGTTGGAGGGTCAGAGTTCAGTGGTGCGTGGGGTAAAAGAGGGGAGGGGTCGCAAGGTCGGGAGGGAGTTCAGCTTCCTGACAGCCCGATGGATGAAGCTGTCCTTCAGTCTGCTGGTCCTGGCCTGGAGACTCCGCAGTCTCCTCCCTGATGGCAGCAGACTGAAGAAGCTGTGTGCCGGGTGGGTGGGATCACCTGCAATGCAGAGGGCTTTGCGGGTGAGACGGGTGCTGTAAATGTCCTAGAGGGAGGGGAGAGAGACACCAACGATCTTCTCAGTTGCTCTCACTATGCATTGAAGTGACTTGCAGCAGGACGCGTTGCAAGTGCCATACCACACAGTGATGCAGCTAGTTAGAATGCTCTCGATGGTGCCTCTGTAGAAGGTCCACATGATGAGGGCCGGGGCTCTGGCTCTTCTCAGTTTGCGGAGGAAGTAGAGACACTGCTGTGCTTTCTTGGCCAGTGCCGCAGTGCTGTTAGTGCAGGAGAGGTCCTCTGTGATGTGCACACCCAGGAACTTGGTGCTGCTCACTCTCTCCACAGCCGCACCATTGATGGTCAGGAGCATGCTGAGTGTGCACTCTCCTGAAGTAAGAGAGAGATTGTTGTCACTGCACCACCTGGCCAGGCGGCTCACCTCGCTCCTGTAGTATGTCTCATCTCTGCTGCTAATGAGACCCACCACAGTCGTGTCATCCACAAACTTAATGAAAAGGTTAGAGTTGTGTGACGGTGTGCAGTCGTGGGTCAGCAGAGTGAAGAGGAGGGGGCTCAGCACACATCCTTGGGGGGCCCCTGTGTTCAGTGTGATGGTGCTGGATGTGTTACTGCCGACCCGTACTGCCTGAGGTCTCCCAGTCAGGAAGTCCAACAGCCAGTTGCACAGAGAGGTGTTGAGCCCCAGCTGGACCAATTTGTGAGTGAGCTGTTGAGGGATGATTGTGTTGAATGCTGAACTGAAGTCTATGAACAGCATTCTGACATACGAGTCTTTTTTGTCCAGATGTGTGAGGGCTGGGTGGAGGGCAGTGGCGATGGCGTCATCGGTCGAGCGGTTGGACCGATATGCAAACTGGAAGGGGTCCAGAGTGAGTGGGGGGGGGGCAGACTTGATGTGGTGCATGACTAGTGGTTCAAAGCACTTCATGAGGATAAGAGTAAGTGCGACCGGATGGTAGTCATTGAAGCAGGATGGAGATGACTTCTTTGGGACTGGAATGATGGTGGTAGCCTTGAAGCATGTGGGGACAACAGCCTGACTTAGCGAGATGTTGAAAATGTCTGTGAAGACATCAGTGAGTTCCACTGCACAGTCTCTCAGTACATGCCCAGGAATGTTGTCAGGACCCGGGACTTTGCGTGCATTGATCCTGCTGAGGGATCTCCTCACGCTGTCCAGGGACAGCGTCATCACCTGGTCGCCGGGAGGAGGTGGAGTCTTCTGTGCAGTGGTGCTGTTTTGTGCCTCAAAGCGAGCGAAGAAGGCATTCAGATCGTTCAGCAGGGGGATGGTGCTGTCACAGGTCTGTGGTGGGGGCTTGTAGTCTGTAATGGTCTGAACCCCCTGCCACAGGCTCCGAGTGTCTCTGCTATCGCTGAAACGATGGGCTATCCTCCTGGAGTACTGTCTCTTAGCCTCTCTGATGCCGCGTGATAGATTGGCCCTAGCTGTCCTCAGGCCCACCTCATCTCCAGCTCTAAAGGCAGCGTTCCAAGCCTTCAGGAGTCTGTAGACCTCCCCTGTCAGCCATTGCTTCTGGTTGGCCTGGACAGTGATGGTCTTTGTGACTGATAAATCATCAATGCACTTGGTGATGTAGGCAGCGACAGTCTCCGAGTACTCTTGGAGGTCTGTGGTGTTGTTGTATGTGGCAGCCTGCTTAAACATATTCCAGTCAGTGGTCTTGAAGTGCCTCTGATGACCCTTCCGGCCACACTTGTATCTGTTTGTGAACTGGTTTGGTGACTTTAATGATTGGTCTGTATGCAGGCATTAGCATGGCAGTGATGTGGTCTGAGGTGCCAAGATGGGGTGGGGTAGGGCCTTGTAAGCTCCTCTCTAGGTGGTGTAAACAAAGTCCAGAGTGTTGTTTCCCCGTGTTGGAAAGTCAACATGTTGGTGTATTTTTGGGAACACACTCTTTAGGTCTGCGTGATTGAAGTCTCCAGCCAAGATGAGAAAAGCATCAGGGTGGGCTGTCTGCTGCTCACTGATGTGCTGGTACAGTTCATTCAGTGCCTCACTCCTGTTGTTGTTGGAGTTGGGAGGGATGTATACAGCAGTGAGCATTATGGCTGTATATTCTCTCGGTAGATAGAATGGCCAGCACTTAATAATCATAAACTCCACCAGGGGTGAGCAGTGTTTGCAGACCACAACAGCGTCGCGGCACCACGCGTCATTTATGTAAACACAAAGCCCGCCGCCGTGGGTCTTACCTCCCTCGACGAGAGCTCTGTCCGCTCGATAGCATGATAGTTGGTCGAGCTGAATGGCGCAGTCCGGCACACTGTTGCTGAGCCACGTTTCCGTGAAAACAAAAACACAACAGTCTCTTACAGTCCTCTGAGTTGAGCATAGTAGTCGGATGTAGTCCAGTTTATTGTCCAAAGAGCGTACGTTGGCCAGTACGATGGTGGGGATAGCTTGCTTGTGTGGGTTAGCCGTTAGCCTAGCCTGGATACCTCCGTGCTTACCCCTGTTCTGCTTCCTCTTGCGCCGCTTGTGGCGTCTCCGCTGTGGGCGAGATGCAGTAGTGGGGGTCGGTGATGTTGTAGGCCTCCGGAGCAGACCGAGGTCCCCACAGCTCTTCGGTGTGCGCAAAGTTTAACTCTAAAACTGTGGTTCTGCCGACGTCGAGCAGAAACTCACGACTGTATGCGCGCTTTAAAACAGATAGACGCGACGAAGACGTACAAAAACAGCAACTCACAAGATAAGAAACACGAACACACCATTCTGTTGGGAGAAAGAGAAGCCGCGTGTGCACGCGCCTCCATCATGACATCAAGACGTGATTGGTGTGTGATAAATTTTGACACCTAGTGTTTCCACTTGGGTAATTGTGTGCTAACTGAGCTCAAACTGTGCAGATTTGAGTGAACAATATTGAATGCTAGTGCTTTTTAAATGACCACATGGTGTAAGCACTGAGAAATGTAGGGATTTGTGTGTAGAGTTTTGCAGTAACAGTTCACCAAATCTAACTCGTGTTAAAGCAGGGGGTAGTTCAGCAAAATGGGTCTGCTTTTTTAAAAATGGTGTTATGGTTTTGAAATTTTAGTTCAAATGCCTAGTTATAGTGTTTTAGCAATCGAGAAAAACTGTAAGATAAAAATGTCCTATCTTGTAGCAGAAATGATTAAAAACCCATGGCCCATTTGTTTGTCCATTGACACAGACAAGAAGGAAAGAGAAGGAGCCCTTTCCAACAGCAGCTAACATCCAGATCCATGATGATGAGTGATCATGAGTTTAACAGGAACGTCTCTTATAAAAGGACTTGTGCTAGTGTGCATTGGTTCGTTAATTTGTGATGATGAGTGCTGATGAGTTTGATAAAGACTAAACATCAAAATATTACAAGCAGGCACAGTTCATGTAAAGATATACAGAAGCTTTACTCTTGCACAAAATAAACATGAAATAAACATTCAGTTGAATGTTCTTCACAAAGCAATTCTGAGCTGAACAACTTACAGTTTTTTGTTTGGTAGAAGTTTTTTATGTATTTGGTAAACAAGCGTTTACCAATACATAAAGTACTTTTTCTAAACTCTTAACACAGCAACACACCTACATCAGACAGATGTCGTGTTAATTGTGTTTAGAGTTTTGAAAATTCGACTACAGATTGGACAAAGGGATGTTAGCAATTGAAAAACTGTAAATGTTGCATATTAGAATGTCTAAGCATGTAAACAATCCTAAAAGCATGTAAATATTAGAATGTCTAAGCATGTAAACAGTCATTTTATTTGCAGTCAAAAGAGAAGTTGAAGCATTCAATTCTTTGTCAATAATGTTCAGGAACTCAACTGAAATCTTTAAAGTACAAAGTAAGTGTAAACTTGATTTTCTTAAAACATACCCTGCAAACAAGCCTGCACTGGCCTTTTAAAAGGCCCACTTAGGGCTAGCCTAAGGGCCCCCAGTGGGCTGCCAGAGCAGGGCCTCTGAGACTTTGCTCATTAGCAAAACGTTGGCCCCTTAGCACTGGCCCTGCACGGGCAGCCCTCAAGTAGCCCCCAGGAAGCCTTCATAGGCCCACACAGGGTCCGCCTATTAATCTACAACAATAAATCTATTTCACTTTTCAGCTACTATAAATTAAGTCTTTGGGAAAAACAGTTATTATATATCTGAAATGGATGTGTAGTGCTGTGGCCCTCCAGGAACTGAATTTGACACCCTTGGCCTATCACATTTTTGCATCCCTCCCACTGTAAAAAAGTAACTAAGTAATTTTTACTCTGAGTAAATTTTAAATGAGCTACTTTTTACTTTTACAAGTAGAGCATAAGCACTTCCAGTATAATGGTTATAAATGGTCATCTTACAGTATCTGGAAACATATCTGATAACATTTTACAAAGTATCTGTCAGCAACACACATGGGGAACACTCGGGTGAGTGACAAATCACAACAGGCTTTATTCAACAGAGAGGCAGAGGATAAGGATGGCAGGATATCCAACAGAGGGGGCAAGGTAAGCATCAACAGCTTAGTAATGCAGGCAATGGAACTTAGCTGAGTGAGTCCTTTCTTTGTCTTTCAGATGGCGAGGGAGCAAAGGGATTGCAGGAGAACACAGACGGTAACACAGACTACATTTACATGGACATCAATAATCTAATTATTTACCTTATTCTGAATAAGACAATATTTTTATTAAGGTGTTTACATGAGTTGCTTTTAGAATAATCCTTTCATGTTCCCATTTTACATGTTATAGTGCATAGATTGATTAATGGCATGCATCATTACGTCACCACACGACACCATCCGACGTCCAACCCAGAATTTCACATATAGTTCGTCTTCGTGGTGATGCCATATACAGTTTTGGGTGTTTCATTTTTAATTGTATGAAAGCTTCATGTGCAGTTAATTATTTGTACGCACGTACAGACAGAGCGATTCGAAAGCATAAGGATCCGTCTGCTCTCTTATCGCTCTCGCGGTACTTTGATGTCATACACTGATCATTCTGCGCAGCGTGCTTCAAGTCGAACACACCGATGAACTGGTGAGCTTGTGACAATGTCATCCTAGAAACCTCTTGTCTGATTCTGAAATACTGCCGTAGCATGTAGCTTCTACACACAGAAAAATTAAAACCAGATCACCATAACTTGTTTTCAACAATTTTATTAATCATATGCTCAGGTTGTTGAGACATGGCCAAAACAATTTGGGGGTTTATTCAAATTTAGGCTGATGAATTGGAAATAAGTCTGACCTTTATAAAAGAGAAAAATTACAAAATTCAAACATCTTCATCCAAGCTGAACTACGAGGTGACGTACATCAGTTCTGCAGCTTCATTGACAGTGGAAGGAGTATTCAGTCTCTGATTGATCACCTGAAGAAAAATTAAGATGTTAACATTCATACAACAATGGAAAAATGTATATGGAATCAATCTGAATAAACAATCAATATCTCACTTGATAAAAACTTTCAGCACTGACATATAAAATCTTACTTGTTTGGTAGTAATCATACACTTTGACAACAGCAGGCTTGCGATTCTTTACTGGAAGAACTTGTTTCGTTTGTATCTGATAATTCATTGGGATATTTTTTGGGATCTGCAGGAGGAAATAAACTCATCAGCCATGGACATTAAGAATAAAATGTTTATGAATTAGCCTATATGACACTGATTCTTGAAACACGGGACAAAACATGTTCAGCAAATGTTACTGCTATTAGGTTTTTACTGCTATTAATATTTTCAATTGTAAATGTTATGAGATTACACTAGAATGTAACAAACACAATTTTCCCCTTCAATTTAATTTTATCATTATTATATCAAATCTATGACACTTATTGTCTTCTCACTACATCTAAAATAGTGTGTCCACAGAGAAGGGTTCAATAATTCATATGCAATAAAATGGATAAAAATGTTTGAAAAAGAGCTTCTTTTATCAAAAGCAACACTTAATAGTATCGCATATCAAAGCAAGGTTGTTTTTCAATGATGTGTGTTTTAGGTTTTAAAGTTTCTACTTTGTCAAAACTGTCAGGCATTCATTAAAATGTATAAAACAAACAAAAAACAGGGAATATAAGGATAGCAGTCACTCTAATGCAGAGGTCTCCAACCCTGCTCCTGGGGACCCACTCTCCTGGAAAGTTTCTTTCCAACTGGCTTCAGCACACCTGCCTGCAATTTTCAAGCAGTCTTGAGGAACTTGATTGGCCGCTTCAGGTGTGTTTGATTAGGATTGTAGCTAAACTCTGGGTCCCCAGGAACAGGGCTGAAGACCTCTGCTCTAATGGACCCACATTCCACCTCTGCAGAGTACATCAGCGTTAGACAGGCTATGAGTTTTATAGTTTCAGAATATTTTAAATCCTAATGTTAAAATTTCCCGAGTCACAACCATGATATGTAAATGCCAATACCATCTTCCAATTTCTGAGGAAATTATTTGAAATGTTTAGAACATTTTATTCTCCTGAAACAGGTTCTGTTGCTACATAGGCTCTTTGGAAATACTGTACATATGACTGAAAAAAAACCTATACATACGAATCGCTGCAGTTTCCAGTTGAAATGAAAACTAGAGGCATTAAAACTCTGAAAACTTTTATTCCTTTTCACACAATTTTTCCAATGAGCCTGGGTTGTTCTATTAGCATCTAGCATCAACAGAGAAAACAAAATGGCTACTACATGAACTCCGTTTGTTTTGTGAAAGAAATACCAAATTTGTCAACACAGTCAGATGTCACCACCATAAGATTTTCTGTCTGACGGTGGTGACGGGCCAATGACGGAGTTGACATTCAACAAAGTCATAATATTTTTGTGGTTTTCAAGTCATTTTTAATTATATTAAATATAAAATAGTGTTTAATTTTTCTAATAATGTATAAATACTAAATATACAGCATATATTGATTTTGTGGATTGATAGTCATCACTTCTATCAGAGTTAGGGTTGAGGGAACACAAAATACTGAATAAAACATATCTATACATAAAACAGTTTGTTTTTATTGTGATCATATGTGTTCTGATAATTTTTTGGGTAATTTCTTAACATGTTTAAGGGTGCTTTCACACTTGGTTCGATTGCCTGGTCCGAACCAGAGTTTGATTGCAAAATGACATATACAGCTCTCTGCTTGCTGCGGGCAGGGGTGGATTTAACCAATAGGCGAGGTAAGCGGCCGCGGGCCCCGGGGAATCAGTGGGCCCCGTCTGATATTCGCGAAACATACTTGGCAAATGCACCAGTATGTATTTGTGTTGGAGAGCGTCAAATGTTCACTCACCACTCAAGCTTGTGAATCCTCTCATTATAACAACGTGTAGATAAGATGTAAATAAGAGATTCATTGTGCAGAGAGCCTATTAACGGAATGTCGTAAGATCGCGATGAACTGAAGTGAGTGACAGCTTTTAGTGATTATAGACGGAGCGCTCTTTGCGCGCATTCTAAGCCGTTTTGACGGTCTCAGAACAGATATATTCACCTAAGTAAAGAAATCATTGCGTTTCAAGTCATAATATTATTTGTCTTGATGTTTCAAAATGACTCTCTTGTGTGCTTTTCCTAGACGCGCCAGCGCAAACTACAAATGCAAATGAACTATATAAACTAAAAACGCATAAATGCAATGACTGCAGGTTTGCGCTTAATAGATTACGTTTTCGATTTGGTTCTCGGCAAACCCTATCGTTCGCCTTAAGAACACTTGGAATACGGAACAAGTTGCATGAGATAATTTTTATGACATTTTAATAATTTTTGTAAAAAGTTTGAAGAAGTTTACAATTCATTAAATGGACAAGTGCAAGCATTTTTTATATAATGTCTTCTTTTGTGATCCGAAAAAATAAAGTGGCTTAATATGGCTTTAGAATAGCATCAGGTTGACTAATTATACTTAAGTTGTGAAGGGGTAATAGTTATAATAAATAATGCTTATAGCTATAATGAGAGAGAGCTAGCGAGCAAAATAAAGGTTAGACGTAAAAGAGCATATAGTTATTGTGTTGGGGCCCCGTACCTGAAATTTGCTTAGGGCCCCCAAATCACTAAGTCCGCCCTGGCGGCGGGTCAGTCACACTCATCAGGAAAGTGAATGAAACACAAACACATTATTTTATCAAATAATGCGTCATTAATAGCGGTTCACTTCCGTGATTTGGTACGATTGCATTCACATCAGCAGCGAACTGTACCCAAGTCCGCTTAAAAAGGGTGGTCTGGGGTACGGTTCAAGTGAACTCCGGTTCGCGGGTGCACACCCGAGGTCGGAAGACAGTGTTCACATCATCCAAACGAACCGAACTCTGACATCAATCGCACCCAGGTGTGCACCAAAAGTGCTAGTGTGAAAGCACCCTAAATGTGAATATTAAGATCCTGGTGAATGTAAATGTTTAGAGGCAAGTCAGGCAACTAAATGATTTATTCTTTCATTTAACTGTTTTTAAAAGTTACTTTGTTAGGCTACTATAGCAGATACACAGCAGACACACTGTTCTGAGATGTGTCAACTCAGATGTGTCAATTCTGTCAGGTCTATGTCACCCTCGTCAGATGAATATTTTGATAATATTTGATTATGATACTTTATATATGTTGAGGAATCGTTGGTCACATGTAAAAATGTAATCTGTCCTTTAACATAAGAATGTGTTTTTAAATGTTAAAAACATCTTGATTGCAAAATAAGACAAGGTAAAAAGCAAATTTTGATTTAAAAAAAAAAAGTTGGGAGAATCAAAGCATGGGTCAGTAGCTTAGTAAGATGTAAGATACAAAAATTATTTATTTTTACAATAAAGTTTTTTTTTTCCAATATTGCACCCTGTTCTGTCCCAGTTCTCAAAAATCAGTGATGACAAAATTATATGAATGTTGCTGTTCTCTCACCTCATTCAAATACACAATGACATGATCATCTTTAGCATCGATCCGCTCCACAAGTGATGCATATGTTCCAGAAGAAGTTCCAAGCTGTGTGGAAAAAGTGCTGGTTATTCTCAAATTACTGACCTCTAGAAATTGTACAAGTTTGTGATGAAACACTCAAATGCACCATTGATGTATCAGCTGTGAATCCAGATAAGAGTTTAATATCCACAATGACCATGTTAGTGCTTTCTTGTAGACCATCATATCTGGGGGAAAAAAGCAAATGGAAAGAAACGGTTCTTAAATGCCTCACAGGTAACAAAATTACAAATTAGTGAAAATTATGGTTTATATATAGGACTGCCCCCTAATCGTGAGTCAACTTGACAACCACCCTTGACCAAGTACCACTTATGGTTATACGTTTTTGGTATGTGAATGCTGTTTTAGGTAAATATTATGGCACAAGTTTCGTGCATAGCTTTGTTTGCAAAAGAAATAATAGTTTAGCAATTAAAGGTTGTATCGTAACCATGGAAACATTTGGATTTGTGCCAAATAACAGAGGTACAGTAAAACTTTAAGCCATACATTTATGCCACCTGTTGGCTTTGCATTTTGTTTTGCAATCTGGTCACACTATTTTCCAGTAGTGTTTTCTGAATTATTTCAGAGATATGAGTTATAGCCTTGAACATTTGCTCTTCTGACCTTTCACAACAAGTGTCATTTACTTTGGAACACTGGGAGAAGACATGCAGATCTTAGACAAGAGATAGTCTCTGTCCTGCCACACATTAAATTAATATCATAAATGTGTGATTAGTTGACTAATAGCTTACATGCACAAATGACTGGTAGTAAACTAAGGTAGTAAACTTTATAAATCCTTTGCTGTGGCCAGACTTCAATTGAGATATATAAGTGCTGTCAATCGATTAAAAAAGAAATTAACTAAACTATTAACTAATTAATTGCACATTTTTCTAAAATTAATCGCGATTAATCCCACTTAACATTAAAGTTTTTAAATATACCTTTATATTGCAATAATTTCACATTCAATCATCAAATGTACAATGTACAAACAACATAAATATTTATTTTAAATATTTCTTTAATGGCATCTTTTTTATGACTGAATAAAAATATTGATATCAATACTACTGATGTCTCTATAAAATTGTTTTTTCCCCTGAATATTTAACCATTGACTGTAGCCATTCAGCATTACAGTATAATTGAGAGTATCAATTTTAACATTTATTAGACTTAACTTCTAATTTAAGTGAACTTAAAACAATCTTCACATGAACCCATTATAATAAATGACATATTTAGCTACCTGTGCCCTTCAGCAGAAATATACAGAAAATGAAATGTTACCAAACACTAAATTCTAAATTAAATATAGATGAACCCCTTAAGGCTATAAAAGTTATTGATTTCCTCTTTTTCTTTTGTTCTTGGATTAATAGACATCACAGCAGCTGATTATTAGCTTATTTGCCTGCTATTACTTTAAGAGCTGCTGCTGCTGAACATGACGCGGATCTGACAGGCATCTTATTTTCTCACAACTCTCTTTACCTCTTCTGACACACTTCAGGTCTTAAAGTCTCTACTAATGAGCGGACGAGTTGAATCGGGTGTTTTAGATGAGGGAGACAGTGCTGGGGTACCTCAGGACAGTTTTTAAAACCATTAAGACCCGAGCCCGTCTTTTCTCCCCCCTTCTCCCAAATCAGATTATACTGTTTCAGCTATTAAAATAGTTCAGTTTTGTATGTAATGGCAAAGTGATTATATTTCATTTCGTTTTTTTTTTTATTAAGTTAATTTAGAAAAACGTTTGGAGCATTTTTTTTGTTCGTTAAATAAGTTTTTTTTCTTTCTTAAAGTAACGACCAAGCGGCCAGTGACAGACTGGCAGGCTGATCATAACCATGTTTGATCAATTTAGCCTTCTCAAATCATCAGGACTTGCCTACAATAAAATCTATAGATATACAAAAACAGTTCAAGCATATAACAATGTTTAAACGTTAAACCTAGATAAATGTGCGCTGCATCAGCAATTTGTGCGGAGAGTGGAAGCTAAAGCGCAGGACATGGAGGCACCAGCGCAATCAATTGCATTTTTTTAAAATGGAAACAACTTGCGCGTAATTTTTGCTCACAAAAGTAAGAGTAATACATCACTCGTAACTGTAAAGGATCTACTTTTATTTGTGTGCACTCACAATATCAACAAAACATTTTTATAAAATATATAAAATAATTTTATAAAATAAAGAAACAATGATGTGCTTTCTGCCGTCTCGTCTTGAACAGGAGCGCTTCACAAAAATGAACCAAAAGTCAGTGAATACATGCCTCACAGACATGATAAATATATCTATAGAAAGCTTTAAATTACTTCTTAACGAAATAAATCAAATTTAAAACAAAAACTCTTTCATTATAATCCATGAAGATGCACTTCTCTCTAAAGGCACGTCTAATGAATGAAGAGATGGCAAGTCAGGATCATCATCTTCATCTTTGCGACACGGACTCAGAAAACACTAGTTTATTAGTAAATAATTAAAATATATCCTTACTATTTTCCCCAGACACATTCATGGTAATTACTTTTGCTGGGGCTTTGCAGCAAGCTTCAGCCTATTGCGTGTATTTGTAGCAGAAATCTTCAGCTGCGCTGACTGCTCGCTCTCTGCTGCTGTGGGACTCTAAACACCGTCGAGCCGCTCTCAATCGCGGCACGGTCTCGTGTTGTTTCTACCAGCGCGGCAATTTTTTCCATCATTTAGTGATGAAAAAAATTGCCGCGTTTACCCTTACGACGGCGTTTTAGTGCCTGTTTAAAAAAATAAATAAAAAATCGAAGATTACGAGAATAAAGTCGAAATGTTTCGAGAATAAATTCAAAATGTTTCGAGAATTTAAATCGTATGAATTAAAGTTATAATATTTTGGGAGTATAGCCTATATTGCGCATGCAAATGGCCCGCATTGACAGCACCGGGAGAAGCGGAATTGATTTGAATATTGTTGTGTCCGAGCAGCCGCATCATCTTACTGGGATGCGGAAGAGTCCATTTTAAGGACTCGCAGAAACAGCTTAATATCAAGAATATGATATTTATTAACAGACTGAACAGGAACAACTGTTTATCTTAACATCAGCTCACATTCTCGAACGACATTCCTTTGGGGGGCACTGTAGTTCTCTTATTTGACCCTTTTTAATACACTACAAATATATGTGGGATTATTAGCAGAAATCATACCATGTGCCATACTCGCGGGGACAGTCACAGTATGCTTGGAAATAATATTTCATGTCTTCCATTGCATTCGTTATTTGTAGTGCGCCAGCCACCCAATAGCAATCAGATTTGTGCTTTTGGTACTTTTAATAGGCTATAAAACAAAGTCTGGGGCTTTCAAAATCAGTTTTATAGTGAAACACAAATTATTTGCCTTACAATACAGGTGCGTCTCAGTAAATTAGAATGTCGTGAAAAAGTTCATTTTTTCTTGTAAGTTATTTCAAAAAGTGAAACTTTCATATTTTAGATTCATTGCATGTAAAGTAAAACATTTCAAAAGTTTTTTGTTTTAATTTTGATGATTAGAGCTTGAAGGATAACTTTCTAAGAAGTCAAAATCAATATATAAAACAATAGAAGTATATTTACATTTTGGATTTCATTAATGACAATCCTAGTATAATTCACAGGAGTATCTCTTGTTCTTTGATCCCCCAATGAATGGAAGAGACTACTGACAGTGGCAGTCTTGAAAGTAGTGACTAACCTCTCTGGGGTGAGTCACGAGGTCATGGCTGAAAGGTGTGGCTACAATTGTGTGGGCAGTGTCTGAAGTTGACTGGAAGGGAAAATTTTGGTAGGAAAAGGTGCACAAGCACAGGGATGACTGCAAGCTTGAGAATACTGTCAAGCAAAGCTGATTCAAAGACTTGTGAGCTTCACAAGGAGTGGACTGAAGCTGGAGTCAGTGCATGAAGAGTCACCACGCTCGCTACCAAGCCATTTCTGAACCGGAGACAACGTCAGAAGCGTCTTACGTGGACTGTGGAGAAAAAGAACTGGACTGTTTGTCAGTGGTCTAAAGTCCTCTTTTCAGATGAAAGTAAATTTTGCATTTCATTTGGAAATCAAAGTCCCAGAGTCTGGAGGAAGAGTGGAGAGGCACAGAATCCAAGCTGCTTGAAGTCTAGTGTGAAGTTTCCACAGTCAGTGATGATTTGGGCTGCCATGTCATCTGCTGGTGTTGGCCCACTGTGTTTTCTGAAGTCCAGTCAATGCAGCCATCTACCAGGAAATTTTAGAGCATTTCATGCTTCCTTCTGCTGACCAGCTTTATGGAGATGCTGATTTCATTTTCCAGCAGGACTTGGCACCTGCCCACACTGCCAAAGGTACCAAAAGCTGGTTCAATGACCATGGTGTTACTGCGCTTGATTGGCCAGCAAACTCGGCTGACCTGAACCCCATAGAGAATATATTGGGTATTGTCAAGAGGAAAATGAGAGACACTAGACCCAACAATGCAGATGACCTGAAGGCCGCTATCAAAGCAACCTGGGCTTCCATACCACCTCAGCAGTGCCACAAACTGATCACCTCCATGCCACGCCGAATTGAGGCAGTAATTAAAGCAAAAGGACCCCCTACCAAGTATTGAGTACATATACAGTAAATGAACATACTTTCCAGAAGGCCAACAATTCACTAAAAATGTTTTTTTTATTATTGGTCTTATGAAGTATTCTAATTTGTTGAGATAGTGAATTGGTGGGTTTTTGTTAAATGTGAACCTAAATCTTCACAATTAAAAGAACCAAAGACTTAAACTACTTCAGTCTGTGTGCACTGAATTTATTTAATACACGAGTTTCACAATTTGAGTTGAATTACTGAAATAAATGAACTTTTCCACGACATTCTAATTTATTGAGATGCACCTGTATAGTGTTTTTCAAGCTCTTTAATGATCAGATCGCTGTATTTATGTGAATCATTAAAGTAGCCTATACTGTTTTCTTTGTGAAAATTCCACCACCTACTCCGCAAAAAGTCTGTGGCATCCAAACTTTCATTCCTCACATGTAGCCTGTTTAATTAATAAAACGTTCTAAAGGTTGAAGTGGACTCCAACTCGTTAACATAAGTTATATTGTTTTCTTTACTGAGGTATAGGCTGTAGGCTATAACATTATGTGACAAGCTGTTTTATTCACGGTATAATACAGTAAATGATTGGACATAATATTTAACGTCTTCCATTCATTGTTTGTAGCATGCCAGCCACCCAGTAATCACAATAATTTTGTGCTTTGTTGCTTTTAATAACACAGCTTTTAAATTCTCAGTTTTATCATGAAATACAAATTATAATTGTGTTTTTCCTCTTTATTTCAAGTTTATTACAATATTTAAAAGTGAAGGAAACCAGAAGACATGAATAAAACTAGCCTATACTAATTTATAATTTAAATAATGTCTCATTATTGTAATCGGAAAGATGACTGACTCACATGCCGCTTAAACTGAAGCTAAAACAGCAATCTGTCACGCTACATTAAAGAGCGTGAACAATATAATATACTTGTATTTCGCTATAAAGCTGACAGATTTTGAAATCTGAGACTTTGGAATATCTGCCAGTGCTCCCAATTTAGGCAATCTGCATGTGCAAAAGGCTAGAATATCTCAAAATATTATAACTTTAATCTTCAGTCTCGATATATTTCGACTTTATTCTCGTAGTACTTCGACTTTAATCTCGAAATATTACGACTTTAATCTCGTAATCTTAGATTTTTTAAAAAAAATTTAACGTGGCACTAAAACGCCGTCGTATAACCTACATACATACAATAGAGAAAATGAAAAAAAATGGTTTCATTTGTAAAGAACCCTTTGAACTATAACATATGGGTGTATTTTTTTTATAAATAACATTATATGTGTTTCAAATATTACAATAAACACTAAAAAAAACATAGGTGCTTTTTGACTTTATAATTTTATTTTTAAATCTGTAATTCAGGATCTATTAGGGCTTGCTCTTTGCAACTTAGTTTGATGCCACTAGATGCCAAAAATTTACCAGAAAAAAGAATTTTTCAAATAACAGCTTCCAAACAGGAGTTACTGTATCATAAATGAAGCAAGTGACATTGTCATAGTTTGCACCTACAAGTGTCATTTTGAGTTTCCTTTGCAATAACAGGCTATATAAAACAAATTACACCCAGAATCCTATTTTACTATGTGCCATAAGCACTTTTCTTGATTACTGATTGAATTGTGTGTCATTTTTATGTTTTTCTAAGTAGTAAAATACAAAATTGCATACGCGAATTGGAGAAAATTTCACATTTTGTGTTTTATATTATCAGTTTTATTCTTTCAGGAGACACAAGACTGTATAAATAATTAAATATATCTAGTCTATCACAATCTAAAATAGAATCCACATCCTCCAGCTCTATATCATTCCATTTATGTGCATTCTGTATTGGTATACTGTTTGGAGCATCAGCTCACCTCTTCACCTGTGCCCTGCATCACCTGCCTCCATCATCTGTTGCCCCTGGACACAAGCTAACAGCGCTCCTCTGTGCTGCTGCGGCTGTCTGACTCCTCTCTGCCCTTCAGAGCGTCAAACAAACAAATATCTCTTCGTCCATACTGTACTGTAATAATCTATGTATATTTAACGTATATTCACCCAAATGCATACTGTACTACACTTTTCTATCATAAGCGTGTTCATCAGACAGTTAGCGGTGCTATCGCATCTCAACAGCAATGATTTGATCAAAAAAACCGGAGCAAATGCGCTCAAAGCCTACAAACATGCTCACCAAAAGTGCGTCCTCTCCTCTCCACGGTGCGGCTGATCGCTCTTCATCATCTTTAACTTATATATTTATATCCAAAGACTGCTTTATCCGCGACGCTGATGTGTTAGCCTTCCACTGCGCCATTCCAGTCTTCAAAACAATCCAAAGACTACATTTCCCATGTGGCAACAGCCTGAGCTCACCCGGAGACGCTCTCTCACACATGCGCGCTATCTCCTCCTCTCTGGCCCAGAGGTGTCAAGTTTCACAGCTCTGACTGGCCGTGGCAAGAGACTGACAGCTAATCTGACCTATTAGACAGCGCTGAAAAGCGCAGATCTGTAGATTATCAGAGCCGCTTGAATAGAGCGAGCGCGTCTCTGAAGCACGTAGAAACGTGAAAATAGCAGAGGTGGGGGCAAGTCGCACATGTTCAAGTCTCAAGCAAGTCTCAAGCCCCTACCATCAAGTCTCAAGCAAGTCTCAAGTCACAGTACAAACTAATCAAGCAAGTCAAGTCAAGTCAAGTCAGCGGCTCACCTCAAGCAAGTCAAGTCGAGTCCTGACAAGGGTCAAGTCAAGTCAAGTCACAGTATCAAACAGCAACAAATATATTTTTGCCACACGACCTTATTCATTTTTCCTCAGAAATGAACTTTTTTAATTATACATTTTAAATAATGTTTTAAATATAACATTTTGAAAATAGGCAAAATACTACTTTGTATAGCCTACTGATAAGTCTGTAATTGAGAAAATACTGATAAAAATACAAGATAAAAATATGTATCTCATATTTATGTTATATTGAGTTTGACCATCCTAGGAGACACAGCTAATATTTAACAGATGTTTG
>JAFVLL020004376.1:83506-96744 GCA_021397915.2 Tor tambroides | reverse complement strand
CAGAACAAAGACATTCATACAGGTTTGGAACTACTTGAGGGTGAGTAAATGATGACAGAATTTTCATTTTTGGGTGAACTATCCCTTTAAGTACTTATGTTATTTATTTAGTGCAATTTGTTACGTTTGTTAAGTTGAACTTAGTTACTTTCGTATTTGGCTGGTCATGTGAACATACTAGCAGGTTTATTATTATAATTATTAACTAAAAGTATAAAAAACTTGAAATAAAATAAATGTTAACTGAAATGAAATAAAATGTTAAAAACAAACTTATTTTACTTCAGCTAGTTGTCAAAGCAACATTAAGTTGATGCACTAAAATAACTGAAATAAAAATGAATAAAAACAATAGCTAAAAAAAGACAAAACACACTAAAACTTTAACAAAAATTAAAATAAAAATGGAAAATACAAAAAAATAAAAACTCATTCTAAATACTAAAAAAACGATAATAGTATGTCATATACATACGAACCTCCATGAGTCGCCCCACTTCATGTAAAATAAAACAGCTTTTATTAGGTAACTGATATGACTTGTGAATGCATATGATTTTAAACATTTAAAAAAAAATTATCATTCCTTTTTGTAATCAACAGAACCTTAATACATCAGTGTACTTTTGGAGGTTTGTGACTCTGATGCTCTGTTGATGAAACCTAAAAACTAAACAGACAAAATAACAAACTGTAAAAAGTAATGTTAGAAAGCGACAAATACTCACATATATAGTAGTACTCATGACCCACGTTGAATTCATAGCCTAGTGAGAAGGCGCTATAACGCTGGAATTTCTCCGAGAACTTAATTGGCGCGTGGGGGGCGTGCGGCCGGTTGCACTCCCAGCGTTTGAAGCCCATCTGCGGGTCGCAGGTGCGATAGCCTCGGTAACTGACCATGTAGAGAACATACTGCTCAGCCACGCCGCGCTCTAGCGCCCCCCGCTGACTCTGGTTGTAGTGTGGACAGTAGATGTCCAGGTAGTCGTTAACGCTGACCTGTACGGTGTAGCCCTCTCTCCGCAAGCTGAAAGAAAGAGAGAGGAAGGAAGGAGAAAAGAGAAAAACACAAAATATTGTTATAAGATTACAGTGTCTTTGCTATTCGAGTGGCATCAGTGTCATATTCTTTGGGTTTTTTTATGGACAGATAGGAAAATGGAAGAATAGGGAAGATTTATCTCATTGACCTTTTCAAAACGTATAAGTCCTGCTTGAATGGAAAAGCAGTCATATTTCAATGCTTTGCCACAGCACATTAAACCGGATCATTTTTCATGCTTAATGCGTGTGAGGCACCGATCAAACAACAGGGGGCAGTGTTTCATTTCATGGCGGCCCTTCTCATTTGACTCTCTTTGTCTCGCACAAGCTCACACAGAAAAAACGTGCTAATACACACACTCGCGCGCTTCTAGGTCAGGTCCCGCAGGAGATTATTATTCAATTACAAAACGAGGATCAGAAATGTCACCCACTCCTTCTCCGTTCCTCTTCCGCTAACTCCTTTCTCCTTGGTTTCTGTCTTTCTTCACACTTCCTTTCTCTTTTTTTTTTACACACTTTCTGTACTACTACACATGCGAGCTGTTTTTTGCTTTCTAAAATGCGCATTATTCACGTGTCCTCTTTATAGCTCCGCTCCTCCTCTTTTACTCACCGTATCTGCTTTCTTTTTTCCTACAGCTTTTTCCCCTCTTTTTTTAATCAGTGTCTTTCTTAGCCTTTTATCAATACACAACAGATGGCAATCACATCCTTGATTAGGGCTTTCTCTCTCTCTTGCTCTCACACACGCAGATTGAATGAAAGATTTTTGTCATGCAGTGTGTTTTGGTGAGGGATGCTTCAAAGCTGCTATATTTAGGGAGAGGGAGCAGGCAAGGAGTGGAAAAGAGAAAGATAAAGGGAGAAGATGAAAGAGTGAGGAAAGATGAAATGAGAGTGCAGGAAAACAAAGGATGAGATGGGTACAGAGAGGCACAGAATTGGGACGCTGATGTACTTGACACTCCTGAAGATGATGATGTTGAGAGGGGTGTGTGTGTGTGTGTGTGTGTTGGTCAGGTTTTATCTACACTGCAGGGACCAAATGTCCCCAAAAGGGGAATAAAGACTAAAATGTCAGTGTGAGCACCAGCCAATAGCTCCCATGAGGAAAATCGCTTAATAAAGATACTAAAATAATGTCCCAGGATGCATCTCATAGGGTTGGTTGGTTGATTGAATGTCTAGACAAAGACATTCAAATTTAGAAAAAGACTTTTGATTTGTTGAACATTACATAATTCCAAACCTCATCATTTGTTATTTCATAGCTGCAATGACTTATGATTCTAAAATGTAAAAAAATTGCCATGATAAAGATTAAAAATGAATGAGGAGACGTGTCTACGCTTCTGACTGGTAGTAAGAGCTAGGTTTGACCTAAGTTAAGGCTATTTCGCTAGCTTCCACTGAATTACACTTCTCTCCAAATCTCTGCCCTCTAATGACATGTCATCAAACTCAAACACATAAAAGGCAGCGAGTGTCACTGATTGGCTAAAAATGTTGGGTCACTCACTTGACTTGTCATTTTGCCAAGTCTAGAGCTGTTATAGAAATAAGTGTGATTTCTTAGGACATCTATATCAGTAATATTTGTCAGGTCATAGTACAACTACGTGTGGTACATAAAAAAGCAAATAAAAACATCTTAGAGAGCACTGCATTAGCAGCGCAAAAGGTCATGGGTTCAATTCCCAGGGAACACACATACTGATAAAAAAAATAAATAAATGTATAGACTGAATGCACTGTAAGTCACTTTCGATAAAAGCGTCTGCTAAATGCGTAAATGTGTATATACATATACACATATACATATATTATGTGAACAAAAACTTTTATTTTGGATGCGATTAATCGGAATTATTCGTTTGACAGCACTAGTATATATATATATATATATATATAGTATATATTTGGGGTGTAACGGTACACATATTCGTACCGAAAATTTTCGGTATGGGTCTTTCGGTTCAGTATGCATGTGTACCGAACAAATCATTCCATTTTTTCAGGAAATTCAGACAATAAATGCCGTTTTGGCTCTCTTTGACATTGCGCGACAGATCGCTGTATACTAACGCCTCATCAGTTCTGACGACAGCGCCAAGCGTAAGCGCGATCATCCCTTCCTCTTTATTACTAGTTTTAACGTGAAGTAAACATGAATTAACATCTTACCCCTCATGTAATTGCTCAATTAGAGTTTCAACCACGGAAAGACGTCATTAAAACAGCTTGTAAACAAAATGTCACGTAGCATTTCATTTACCTCAGGCAAATCATCAGTGTCTACAGCTCGTTATTTGCTAGAGAAATGAAGTCTAGTGAAGAGCATTTTGTGAAATATTAGAGTACTTCATTATATTTTACTTTACCTGTTAGTGATTTTTTCATTTGTTTAAATAAATTTTTTATAAAACAAGTTATGACAGCCACTCTATAAATTAATTATATTTCAACAACAAATAGAAATTGTTTAATTTAGAAGTTAATTTAAAAACATGTTTGCATACATTTTTTTAAATTTGAGTGTTGATTATTATAGGTCAAAATAAATAGTAATTGAATTTAAGTTTGGGCTCTGTTGTTAATTGTAAGGGCTCCCTATAGTTTAGGGCAGAAGCTGAGGCAGATTTTTATCCCTTAGAAAAATGTAATTATAAATGAATTTATTTAAAGAAAGAGCAGTTTGTTCAGTAAAACATCGTTTAATTAAAAACAAAAAAACAAACAATTTATTTAGTTTTTTTTCCTCTTGCTGTACTGAAACCATACTGAACTGTGATGTCAAAACCATATAAAAATTCCGTATAAAAACAAAAGCCTATGAGATGTCTGCAAAATCTGTATACTAGTCATTTTTCTTAAAACACGATTATTCTCTATGAAAACTGAAACATTAAAAATGACAAAAAAATCACCATAAATCTATCATAAAAAAGGTTCATGAGTCAGTCTAGTGCGTTGTTAACAGCAGTGACCGGATGAGCGAGAACTCAAGAACTGGATCAGCCGATTCATTGAAAAGAATAAATTTGAGTCACCACTTCTTTCAAAAACTCACATGAACACTTACAGGAGAGCCAAGAAAGATGTCAAGATTTCAATAGAACAACTTAAATTTGCCTGTTCCTCACACAAAGCTATCATGAAACTTTAGAAGACTTGTAAAGTGGACTTGACTAAAAGTCCACTTTTATGTTACTTTCCCATCCGTTTTGAAGCTTGAAAGCTTCAGTTCCCTGTAATTACATGAAAGAGCAACCAGCACAATTCTTTAAAATTGTTGCATCTTCTTTTGTTGCATGGAAGAAAAAGAAGTGTTCCAAATAGGTTTGGAACAACATGAAGGTGAGCAAATGACAGAATTTTCATTTTTGGGTGAACTATCCATTCACATATGTGTGTGCAGTTCCTGCAATAAAAATAACCTCATGTGCATGTGTTCCTGAAGAAGTACAATACATTACAGTATCATTGTGTCTCACATCAGTGTGTGTTTATGCTCTTCAGTGTACATGCTCTATAGGTGAAGTTTTACGCAACTATATGTCTGCCCCATGACACCCACAGATGATAGCGAGAGAGAGATAGAGAGAGAGAGAGAGAGAGATGGAGCGCTCTCCAGGGATCTGCACATGTATTGAAGTGTGAAAACGGAGTAATGGTTTTCCCTCTTCCTCTCTTTTCTCACTTTCCCATTCTGCTGTCTCATCATCATTCTCTTTTCAGTGGGAAGGAAAACCTTGTTAGTTAGAAGGCAACAGTGAGATACAGAGAGAGAGAGAGAGAGAGGGAGATTCTCAAGTATCTACCGTACATAATCTAAAGAATCCAAAAAAAGACTTACATCTTCAGTGATAATGGTTGAAACTTGAGAACCGCCTCTTTTGTGCTAAAACGCTTTGGGGATAAAGCCAAACACTCTGTTCCAATTTGCTTTTAACTGCACCTAAATGTGTTTCTAAGTGTCGGCGTTCACATTTACAACGATCTGTAGCAACAAAGTGGCCCTAAATCATTCATTTTCAATGAGGGCTGGTGATTTGAGTGATAACAGCATTGTCAATTCAGTGTGGTTGATCTGAACTGTGTTTAACTAAATGCAAATGAGTAGTGATGCAATGCAGTTACTACCAATGGTAGAAAAAAAAACAACAACTTGTGACAACCAATGAGAAATTAAAAGTAATTAATTGCGAAATTAAAAGTAATTGCAAGCAATTAGACACTGATAATTGGTTCAACAAATATTTGTACCGATACTTTCAACTGTTTTCAACTAAATCAGTTCTTTAATATCAGGTCTACCAATATATGGCAGCGTCTCTAAAGAACAGTGCCTAATAATGCCATAAATCAGCCATGAATTCAACAGTAAACAATGTTTATTTAATATATTGTTTGCTAAATTACTTATTTTTATAGCCTTTCATTTTCAAGTGAGAATTCCATTGCAATTCAAGCTTAATAGTTAGATAAAACAAAAAAAGAAATAAATGAATAAATAAATTTGTTCCCATTTAGATCACAAAACAACTTATAATAGTGAATAATATAATAGTATAAAAATAATAGTGATAATAGTAAACAAATAAAGAGTATTAGTAAAACAAAAAAGGTCACCAATAAAATATTGGTAAAAATAATAGTAAACATAATCATGATTATTATTACTATTATTACTTAAAAAACTATTTTTCTTTTATCTGTATTAGAAATTTCCTTGTTCTGTCTTTACCAGCATAACAATGCCTAGAAGATGCCTAGAAGCATATAACTTGAGTTTGATTCATAGTCATTTGGTTTATGAAACAATATCATTATGCACTGCTGCAAATGTATAAATGGCATAAACATGTTTTGCCCTCCGGAATGATAAGTTTTGGAAGCATTTGTTGTTCAAATGGAAAAAACATCTTGACATCTGCTAAAATAAAAACAATTAATCATATATTTACAGCAACGCATCCTATTTGTGAGGACAACCAACAATACCGCGACCTCACGATAAAGTCCCTGTCATTGCGATTGGCCTTTCTTTCAAATGAACCCAATGATTTTTCTCAGAACATTGTCAGATGACTGGAATATCAAGGACGTTCTTTTATTCTGCATTAACAATGCTCCTCTTCAGCAGGTTAAAGATTGTCTGTTGACACTATCTAGACTGTATTCACACATTATTCAGAAGACAGGGCTTTAGAGAACTGAAATAGAGGCACATGCTATTGCTCACATTGGCCACTTAAATAAGTGAATAAGTATAGTTTCCCGATAATATCCACCCACACTCAACAGACTGAAAGTGTATGAGTATGTGACCTTTTCATGTTTGTTTGTGTGGACGATAGCTCGGGTTTCTAATCTCGACACATTTCGTTCTAAAGAAATGGATGCAAAGCTTTTCATAGAGGCCATGGAAATACACATCTCCCACCCTCAACTTTTTTTCTCTTAGTGAGACTGAAAAGATCTGTGTGCTCAAAGACGGCTTTTCAATAGGATGCATTTCAATGCATATCCAGCTGATTTGGTATCTTGTATTTATTTTGAAAAAAGACGTAAAGCATCTTATGCTGAACGGTGGATTTGTATGAAGAATGGGAAAAGAAATCTTGTATAAGCACATACTGTATAAACAAGTAACGAACATCTTATGCACACATAAATCAATATAATACCAATTCTTGTAGACTAGAGATGTCATTATGAGAACAATTACATGCTAATCAATTGTATCAAACATTTATAAGTTTGTAAATTATTCATGCTTGAGAGACGTCTCATACCCAGCCGAGCTCTTACAGTAGCGCACATACACGCGTCGCTCTCCAAGAGCTTTATTTGGCAGACAAATTACAGTAGACCCACTTGTGTCTGTTCAAAGAGCATAGAGTGAGCAGCGCAGTCTTTGAAGTGAACAATGCGATGGGGAGCCGCCACTCTCTTCAGGAAGTCTGACACACGGAGGTGTTAGCTCTCACTCTCCTCTCCTCTTCTAGAGTGAGAGAGGAGGGGATAGAGAGACCGCCTGATTCAGATATTAAAGACAAGGCATTATGATGATGCTAAACTCTGCACCCTGAACAATGTGATTGCTAGGGATGCACTAATATTAAAGTTTTATTTTAATAACTGCTGATATGACTGATTATATGCTAAAATTCTATACTATTTTGAAACTTTATATCGGTACGTTATCAGAATCAGCCGATAAAGGCTTGAAATGTAAACATCGGCCGATTTGAAAAAATCTTTGGCGATATGCCTTGCTAATATACAATTTCTGCTCAGGAGAGACTTGGTGTTATTTAAAAAAAAGGTAATAAATATCGGTATCGGCATCGGTTATCGGTTAAAATGATTTGAAAATATTGGCATATCGGATATTGGCAAAAATCTAATATTGTGCATCTCTATTGAAAATAAAACACTAAAAACAAAAACCAATCATTTTTAATGCTACAAGGCATCACAGCATTATAATGTAAAGTATGAAAATGAGAAATTAATTTTGAAATTTCCTGAAATGACATTAAATTAAATTGCTAGTATTTTTTTTTTAAATGTACATATTTACAGATTTAAAGACTACATAAGTATTCGATACAGGGAAAATTAGCAAGCATATTTAAATGGCCAATATTGACACATATTTCCAATATAGACAATAAAATCAAAATCAAAACCAAAACCTCTAATATTAGCTAATAACCATTATCATGTCAATATATTGTGCATCTATAGTGAATGTCAAAGTCACATAGGAAATTGTTTGTGATATTTTACTCAAAAAGAAAAAAGAATTCCCATATAAATAAATGAATAAACAAATAAATGATTGAATTAAACAGGGAAATGAGGAAAATTACAAAAGACAATATAATCTCTTATTCTTTTCTTTTGATATTGTGACTTGGATTCGTTTTTGTGAGATTCCACAGTAAATGAATTGTTGAATTTCATACTCATTTCATAGTGAGCGACATGTCCTCATGAAATATTAGGCCTTGGTGGTCACATGGGAGAAGAAGATTTGAATCTGACCTGCGTTGTGATCTGACTCTATTCCCCCCTAAAATTTTTTCCTATATCTGTACCTCTTTAAGTCAATAAGTGGGAAAAACCCAAAAACCTGTTTAAAAATTCAGCTTAATGATGCTAGCGGCACAGAAATTACACACTTGACCTTTTAGAAAGTGTTTAAAACTACAGATTAACATGATTTAAACTAATACAAAGTAATTCACACATATCTAATGTGCTTATCCGTGGTAAATGTCTTTGTTCATGCACATGCGCACACACACACACACACACACAAACCTACTCTTCCATGAATGGGTGCATCATTGTAAGGCCTCTATCCCCCATGAATATTTGATTGTATCATAAAAATAACCAACCTTTTAAAATAACTGTTCAAACACCCCTGAGCTAGAGCAACCAACCAGAAAGCTTGTGTAATTATTTACACTTTGTACACAATAACAAAGGCGCATGCGTACGCGCATACACACTGGTCTGATAGTGCTGTGGTGCGAGTCAGATGGAGCCGGAGCGCGACTGCATGAGGGCAGGACACAGCGGCTGCCGCTGCACCAAATAAATTAAAAATTTACAACCATCTCCGACTCTCTCTCTCTCTCTCTCTCTGTCTGTCGTCACCTCCCTCTCTCTCAGCTCTGGAGAGAATGTACATCTAACTTATATAACTCCCATTACATCAAACTGTCTCCCAAAGGCATTCTGGGAATAGAGGTGGGATCTGTCTGCTGGAAAGATGGTGCTATCAGGTTCACATCAAATAAGGCCCCCATCAGAAGGTCAGTGTCCTTCATCAAGTGAGCGGAGAGGGGGAGAGGCTATTTGTCTTAATGGCTCTTCAGAGGTAAGAAATGTCAGAGGGTGCAACTGTTCCTCTTAGTATCCAGCTAAACTGGTAATGGCGCTGTAAATTAGCCAGGGTTTGAAAGCTAGACACCTACAACTTTGAAATTACGGGGTGTTTTTGGCTAGTTTGTAACTAGGACGGCTCGAGATGCAAGGCTTCTGAAGACCCTGTGAAATCAAGTGAGTGCTTCGTAGCTTGATTGCAATGTTGGGAGTTAAATGCGAATCCTGTCCTATTATTGCAGATTTCTTTGGACGTATTGGGACGCCATCCAGGGATGCTTTGTTTTACATATCCCCGAGGATTCATTTGCTCTCTCTGTATGCTAACGAAGCTGTGGCATAACTAGGTTTCATGCCAAAAGTTAAGTGTGTGTTAGAAAATACCATGGAGAGACAAATGCGGTTAGTATGTGTGCTTTAGATTTAAAAGATTAAGGTTAGATTTGGAGTTTAGAAATTAACTATATTTCTCATACTGCACCAGTATATCTCACAAAAGCAATTTTATTTCTCAAAATTAAGACATTCCCACAGTTTCAACTTTATATCTCACAATGTGACTGTATATAAAATTGCTTATTAATTATTAAAATTAATAATTTATACACTACCATTCTCTTATGCTCATCAAGGCTGCATTTAATTGATGAAAAATATTGTAAAAACAGAAACATTGTGAAATACTATTACAATTCTAAAACATTTATAAATGGTTGTGCTGCTTAATATTTTTTACACAAAAAGTGATTCATTTTTTCAGGATTCTTTGGTGAATAGAAAGTTAAGAAGAACAGAATTTCACAATTGCAATTTTATTTCTTTTAAATTTAATTTAATCATAATTGTGATTGGTTCTATAAATTGACTGCATATCTAAAAATTCTGACTTTATATCTCACAACTGCAACTTTTATGTCGTTTTGACTTTTTCACAACTGCACCAACTTTTCTCTAAATTCTACCTTTACATGTATATATATATATCTTACACAATGTGATTTTATTTTATATTTTAAACTCTCACAATCACTATTATTCTATTTAGTTTCCGCTCTACATTCAAAAAAAGTGACAAGATTTTAGAATAAAACCCTTCTGCAAGAATTTGCATTTGACATGCAAGCCTCATGCCTGCGAGAACAAAACTGAAGAAACAAAAGCAAACAGAAGACTGGCGGAATCCCTTCGAATCACATTTACGATGATTAATGTAACATACTGCTTTCCTGTGTCGATGTGTGTGAGTGGGAGCCGACAGTGAATCCTTGTCTGGTGTGCTGTCATCCACCCACACCCTAAGGGGAACCTCAGGGGCCGGAGCGTTACTTGCCAGGAGCATTAGTGCTAGGATTTCGCAATGAATCAAGCTACTAAACCATAAATGGCCCATAAATTCAGTGACTACTGAAAGTAAACCTCGTTGCTCGCATGGGCCGTTATATACAAGCAGCTGCTGCAATGCGCAATATGTTTGTTTGCTCGTGGCAAATGACTGCCGCCCCCTGAGCGCATACGTTCACATCAAACAGCAGCCTCTGTGCACGCTGGTCGTTTGGGATATATTTGGATGACAATTACAGTTTGAGAAAGCACGCGTGCACCTGTGTGTATAGACATTTATATATACACACACACACCCTAGGATCCAACAAATGGGTTATTAGTTCAGGAGCCAATAGAAACCCCACAGCAATTGGAGTTCAGCAAGTAACTCCAGTAGAAAAAGCCTTGCTAGAGACCATTGAGAAGCTCACGAGCGGTTCCTGCCTGTTTGAGTGAAGAATCACACGGGTGACACTCCACACAGAAACACATGTAATCCGGGTGCTTTGTGTTTGTATGGCTACTTCTGAAGCACTGTATCAGGCAGGAAGACATAAATCAAGGTGCCAGTGGGTTGCTGAGTTAGTGTTGTGCTGGGCTTGGTGTCTTCATAAAAAAAACCCTCATCTGTCTGCTCAGCTCCACTGTCAGGATCTTGCTTTGGGTGTCCGTGTAAGTATAACATCATCTGCTTGAATTTAAAGAAACTCAAAAATAAGCATTGTGCCATCATTTACTCATCCTCATGTGGTTCCAAACATGTATGACTTTTGCTCTTTTGCTCTCACAGGGAAAACATATTTGCGTTCCAAGAAGTCAAGTCATACAGCTTTGGAACCACATGAGAGTGAGTATGTGATGACAATGTTCATTTTTGGGTGAACTGTCCCTTTAGGAAATACAGGTACATTAGATGTGTTTGTTACTTAATGCCACAGTATAAACTATAAACACACAAAGAAATTAAAAGAAGAATGTTGTAGATTTTTAGATGCGTTGCACAAATACACTTTCTGCGAGTTTCTTTGTTTTGCCTGCCACAGCTGTTTCTTCCCCCTTTTCACTTTTGCACAAAAGAACAAATGATAATCCTCCTCACATGTGCTAAACACACACACACACACACAATGTGTGAAAGCATCGTTAGCTCATCTAATCAGTGTTAATTACTCTACTTACCGACAGTCCCACCTGTCAAACAATAGTCTTGTTCAAAAACCTAATGAGCTGCCTACCTAGACAACATCATAGTGCTCATGACGTAAAGGCTGTTCCAAATGCCTTTTAAATGGCACCATCTAAGACAGTGGTGCTCAACTGCGTTTGACATCCAAAATAGTTAAACTATGGCTTTTAGGTTTCGGGTTCAATTCCTTTCCTCATTTGGTTACTATCACTTTGTCTCTACTGTACTGTCAAAAGGCAAAAATGCAGAAATATTTATAAAATGCAAAGAAAAAAAATTCTATGTTATTCAGGCTTTAGAATATTTTATAGTTTACATTGGTTGCACTAATATACCTGTTGCTGTTTTGACTGACCATAACCCACTCACTGTTTTGTCCTGTATGTACAACATGAACCAGTGTCTCGTGCATTGGTCCCTGATTGTGCACAATTATAACCTAGAGATTTTTCATAAGGAAGGTGCAGAAAGCATTGTGGCTGATGGGGCCCTGATGCCCATTTTTCTTTTGGCCAGAATGTAAAGCAGCATCATGTCCATGTCCATTCTTGATAGATGAAACAATCCTAAAATGCACTCCAAGTTTAATGGAAAATTTATTTGTGAATGTGAAAAGTGAATATAAAATACCACTACTACTACTGCTAATAAATTAATGCATTAAATAAATATCAAAACTATGACAAAAATGGATTTTCACGCCACATTTATGTTTATAAGAGTATCATGTTGTTAGCTACAGCTACTGCACAGCAGCATTTAACCAATATTAAACAAATGGAATAAATAGTGAGTCGAGTCTCTATTGTGCTTTATGTGAGGAGCGCTATTTGTGTGCTGACTTGCTGCCTATGTAGAGCGTTCCAATTCAGTCATTTATGAGCATGCCCTTATGGAATCTAAACACAGAGGACTCAGCAGAGATAGAACAGCCATCGTTTATGCAATGGAATATTTAGTATAATTATGCTATACCTTGGTCTGCTGATAAGAATGAAGTGCAACTGGCTTCATTTAACATTCTAACATGATAAAATCCCATTTTCCCAAGGAAAAAAAAATCAGAGAAAATTCAGCAGATACTTATGAGATTTCATTTTAGTTGGATGCTTCCCTAAAAGACAGCTGCCTATGTACTAGACAGCAGACAGCAAGGTAGCTCACTGAGATTTGGAACAGAGCTAATGAGACCAAGTTAAAGGAAGGCTCCTTCTGTGAGAGGTGTGTTGTGTTTGCCTCTGGCTACACTGATATATACATAGGTGTTCGTTCCAGCCACAGGAAGCTGTTTTTTTTCTTGAGCGTTTGTATATTTCTGTGAGTTGGCATGCAGGTTAACCTTTCCCGTTCTCTCACTTTATGTGTCTGCGTGTGTGTGAGCCTGCAGTCGACACTCAATCTGTGGGACCTGCAGAATGTGAAATAGTCATCTAAAAATACCCAGACTGCCCAGTGTGCACTGAGGCTACTATGGTTTGATGTGCCTAATCTCCCTTTCCTAACTCCGCTATACTGTTTCTCAAAGAGAGAGATAGAGAGAGAGGCGCTGACCCGGCCCAACACAGCCATCTCATTACACCGGGGAATACGGGACACAGCGGAGGGACAGGGCGAGAGAGAGAAAGTGACAGAGAGAGATACAGGAACACAGGGAAACAGCAACTGGGAAAAGACAGAAGGGGGAAGATGAAGGGATTCAGGGATAAGCCCAGGGATGGATGGAAATGAGGAAGTCAGAGGTAAAAAAGAGCTGTGTGTGTCCAGATATGGACAA
>JAFVLL020004376.1:0-83406 GCA_021397915.2 Tor tambroides | reverse complement strand
ATAAAAATCTTTTTTTTTTTTTTTTAAATGGAAGATTTTATTAAAACTTTAGACAAAATATATTAATTAAAAAAAAAAAAAAGCATGTGTTTTTTGTGGCTTTTTATGGTTCATTTGGTATGATATAGTAACAAACATTTATATGGCTAGTGAGATGAAATTTCTTTCTAATGGAACAATACTATTTACAAAATATGCATATAAATATCTGTTGTCGCTCTATAGGGTTTTTCACACTGTGCTTAACCCTGGGTTATCGTCGTTCTAAACACCACTTTTAACCCTGGGTAAAGGAACATTTCACACTTGTAATTTAAAAGCAGGGTTAGCTTCGCTTTTTACCCGGGGTTATGAAACCCTGCTCTGGAGCACGTTGTATAAACAACCATTTGAATGGAAAATGGTGACAGAAAACACATCATTTGGTGTAACGAAGAGACTTACATTCTTACCTTTATAGTCTGAAATGTCCATTCAGGAAAAACTCGATAGTATAGCCTTCATGTAAACAGGTCACATGCCGCATTTGTTCACTCAATGACACTAACACCACAAATATGCAAATAACAGCATTAAGCCAGGGTTTAGGAATGTACAGTGTGAAACGTCAGCGTGAATACCCTGAATTAAAGGGATAGTTCACCCAAAATTGAAAATTCTGTCTTCATTTACTCACCCTCAAGTAGCTGGGTGATATTCTGAAGGATGTGGGAAACAGAGCAGTTCTGGGGCACCACTGACTTCCATAGTATTTTTTTCCTACTATGGAAGTCAATGGTGCCCCAAAACAGCCTGGTTACAAACTTTCTTCAAAATATCTTCCTTTGTGTTCAGCAGAACAAAGACATTCATACAGGTTTGGAACTACTTGAGGGTGAGTAAATGATGACAGAATTTTCATTTTTGGGTGAACTATCCCTTTAACTGTTAATCCCTCGTAAAGTATGAGCAATGTGAAATTTGAAACAAGATAAACCAAAATTCCATTTACCCAGAGTATAGAATGACCCAGGATTAACTATTTCAGGTGTGAACAGCCCTTATATCTTCCAATAATATGTCTTAAGATGTTATTCAAATGCTTATTTTTGGGATCAAAGGACATTTTTAGAAAGAAGCTAAAAGGACTTTTCCTTAAAAAAAAACAAAAACAAACTATAAACCATCAATCAGCTGACAGAAGGTGTGTACAAAGTTTTTATGATCTTGTTTATAATTCAGAGGCCTTAGAAGTTTGCCAATCAAATGTGATAAAGTAGGCTTTACAGGGTTATTTTTTAACTTCAATAGTTCAAGCATACATGTTGATTGTTTCTAAATGGTACATTCAATATTAGCCAAAATACTGAGATGAACATGACATTTGTGTCCGTCTGTCTGAAAGCCGTATGACCCTCTTCTTGGGAAAAAAATCCTTTTGTGTCCTTGGAAAAATAAAGCCATATGAGTATGGAATGGCATGAAGGTGAGTAAATGATGACTGAATTTTCACATATGGGTGAACTATTCCTTGGAAACCCTCAAAAGAATTTTCATGATAGAGGAGCTACATCTCTCTCTCATTACAAGATCTTGTCAAATCAGAAAGTTTTTTTCTGATTAGTGTCTGAGTGTGGTCAGGCATGTGGTCATCTTTCTGTCTGTCTTCAGACTTGTGAAAGTGTCAGTGGTGGCAGCTAGCATGCCGTGTTGTTACTGCCTTCTCTTCCATCACTGTGTCCCCATCAACCCTCATTACTACACTACCTGGACTTCTAGGACAGATGCCATGTTTACTGAAGGTTGCCAGGTGTACTCTAGGTGTCATCTTCTCTATCCTTTTCAGCTTGATGTTGCACCTTGTTATGCTTCCTCTTTTTTGACATCTCTCAAATGTAATGAGTATTAGTATTAGTGGTTTGGATTAGTTTCTTAGCAGTTTAACTCTTTTTAAGCTTGTTAAATACTACAAAAGTACCAGCCTATTTATGTTTCTGCAGTTATGAAGCTTTTATTCAAGGCAGCTTACGACCCATATACACAGTAAATGAATTATGCAATAATGCTGTTGAGATTATTTTTACCTCTCAATTCCAGCTGAAAGGCACTGCAACTCCACAGACCGGAGAAGAAAAGTTTAGAAATGCAAGTAAAGAAACAGCAGCATTCTGCACATGACCTGTGCTGAGGCAAACAGCAAATGTCTAATCCAATCAATTAATTAACTAATCCTCTTAATCTTATTATTCTTATTTATGCTCTCACAGCCCATTGACTTTCAGGCAGATAAATAAATGCAGCGCAATTCAAAGGGGATTTCATTTTCCTATTCCTCGGTTTATCAAGAAAAGTCGATCTGGCTAGTCTACAGTATAATATAATATAATCTCACCCCCCCAAAAAATACACTGACATTACACAGTTTTTTCTATTGATATTTACGCAGAAGCACAGTTTTCCAATGTGCCTATATTGGTGCAGATATAAAAACAAAGAGCTCATACATTCGGCATGTGCTCTACATATATGTTAATGAATCAATAATGACAACGCACCCTCTCCCAAGACATTGAGCGCTGGCCTTCACCACCCTTTGTCTACTTAACAACCTGTCCATCAAATCTCCAGCAAGGTCTTGGCTCACCCGTCCTTGAGAATTTTGAGGAATATCAATCACGCCAGATCAGCACATACTCCTCTCCGGATAGTTCGCATGAAGACCGGGACAGAGCACAACCAATCAATCTGGGGACAACCGGATGGGGCCAAATCGTGACGTCATGTGCAGATGGCACACTAACGCGCCCCATCCAGACGTGGCTGTTTTGGGATGAGGACCCTCCTTCGGTACTTATCCTCTCCGTCACAGCAAAAATGGCCGTCCGTGTCTGTGCCTGACTGTAATTTGGAATTAATGGGATGGTAAAACTTTTAATTCAAAAGCGCTGCCTTGGGGACAAAAGCATTTGCATACAAATGAACACAATTTCCTGTTTGTTCCGTATGCAAATGCTGGAAAGGAGATGCTTAACGAGCATGAGAGTGTGTTTATTTATGTGCGGGGGGCGGTGCTTGGCAGCTCAAGCTGAGCGGCATGCGAACGCTGCACCAGACGCCCAACTGAGCACTTCAAAAAACAAAAAGAAAGCGAGTCTGAGCTATCAGGCCAGGGCAGGAGGTGAGCCGAGCTCATCCCCGAAGAGACGCGCATCCTAGGGGAGAACTTTTTACCGGTGACCTTTCCCTCTGCTGCTCACACCTGAACACAACAGGAGGGAAGGCTGTTTGTGCTTCCATCCCATCTTGAATACAATTATAGACCGTGACTCTGGGGTGGCGTGGTGGAAGTCGATGGTGCCAACCCAAGGGTAGAGGACGTGGTGTCAAATCGCTCTATAAGAAATCAAAACATTTAGCAGCAGCATTAATATTCCTGTATCATTAGCGGTTTGGTGTTGAAATTTGCCCTTCTCTAAGCATGTGTGGGTTTGTCCTCCTTCCAGGAACCTCGGAAGACTGGAATGAAATCAATCACACCTCTAGCTGTTCTTGTAGAAATTAGTCAGTATTGGGGCTAGCAGTAAAATTATATATATCAATCAACATATCAGTCAAACGCTTGGAAGAATTATAATTTTGAAAGAAGTCTCTTATGTTCACCAAGGCTGCATTTCTTTGGTCAAAATACAATAAAACAGTATTATTGTGAAATATTAGTTTAAAATAACTGTTTGCTGTTTTAATATATTTCTTCAAATTTACTCATGTAATGGAAGAGCTGAATTTTCAGCAGCCATTTCTTCAGTATATCAAATGATCCTTCAAAAATCATTCTAATACGTGACCCAGGACCACGAAACCAGTCATAAGGGTCAATTTTTGGAAATTGAGATTTATACATCATCTGAAAGCTGAATAAATAAGCTGTCCATTGATGGATTCATGGATTGTTATGATAGGACAATATTTGGCTGAGATACAACTATTTAAAAATCTGGAATCTGAGGGTGCAAAAAAAAAAAAAAAAATATTGAGAAAATCGCCTTTAAAGTTGTCCAAATGAAGTTCTTAGCAATGCATATTAGTGTTGCGGTCCTACTCTCCCCGCTCCGAGCGGGATTCGAACCGCGGTCTCCGGCGTGGGAGGCGGGCGCTCTAACAAGGAGGCTAAAGGCCACGGCCTCTAGCGTCAGTCGCTAGAGCACCACTTGAGATCGGGGAGTGAGGTTTAACCTGCACAGCACTTACCCGCTGGCCTCTGCTACACTCACCCCCCTAAACCTCACTCCCATCCGGGTCACGGCACCAATGTTGCGGTCCTACTCTCCCCGCTCCGAGCGGGATTCGAACCGCGGTCTCCGGCGTGGGAGGCGGGCGCTCTAACAAGGAGGCTAAAGGCCACGGCCTCTAGCGTCAGTCGCCAGAGCACCACTTGAGATCGGGGAGTGAGGTTTAACCTGCACAGCACTTACCCGCTGGCCTCTGCTACACTAGTAATCAAAAATTAAGCTTTGATACTGAAAATATCTTCATGGAACATGATCTTTACTTAATATCCTAATGATTTTTGGGATAAAAGAAATATCGATAATTTTGACCCATACAATGTATTTTTGGCTATTGCTACAAATATACCTGTGCTACTTAAGACTGGTTTTGTGCTCCAGGGTCACATATGCTAATATATTTCTTTATATTATCAATGTTGTAAAGTTTTTTTATTTTATTTTATTTTTATTTTTGACCATGATTCTTTTTTTCTTTTTTTCACAAGAGTCTTTGATGAATAGCGAGTTTAAAATAACAGCATTTATTTGAAACAGAAATCTTCAATGTTCAATTTAATGTATCCTTGCTAAATGAAAGCATTCATTTCTACTGGCCCCCAAAACTTTTTTTGGTTGTGTATTTTAAAAAAGAATTTGAAAATTACCCGTGTATCTCTATAATTAAAAAAAGAACCAAATATTTTGTCGATAAACAGTTTCAAAACATTTATTAAAGTCTTCGTCTCTGGAAGCTATTGGATACTGCTCACTGGCTCACTGAGAGCTCAATGACGTTTAATAAAATTTCTCCAATAATTGTTTCACTTGAGGGCAAAAATTAAGCACTCTGAATGTGCTTTGTGTCATTTTCTTCAAGAGAAAGGACCTGAGGGACCACGAGAACTGAGCACTTTTAAAAAACTGAGCCCTTAACTTAAAAATACACGGAAGGGAACTGACTCTGAATTTAGAGTAAAATTAATGCTCGTTTTCCGACAGAAGGGCACAGACCCAATTAAGTATATACAGACACACAATGAACAAGAGCTGAAGTGTTCACTAAACTATTGCCATTTTAAAAGAGTTTCTTCAAATTCCATACAAGTTGCAAGATCATTACATATCGCTCCACAAATCATGTCATCTTTCCATTGTTTTATGGTCTGGTTTAATCACCACAAGACTACATAAAGTCCATACTACATCCATAAATACAGATGGCACTAAAAGAAGAACTCTCTAAACTGCTTACACCCATATCGTAGATACTCTAATTAAGTCCAGTGTGGTTACATTGGCCTGTCATGATTGATGATCTCACAGAATTGAGGACGAACCGAAATATGATCTCAACATTCACCCATTTAAAGGAACAGTTCACCCAGAAATCATTTACTCACATCCTCACGTCATTTTAAACCCATATGAACCCTATGAATTTTATGGTCGACAAGGAAATCATACAGTTAGAGAGTAAATGCAAACAACTTTTATTTTAGGGTGAAATATCCCTTTAAATCACTCAACCTTCATTAATGAGACACCCCGTCCAGAAACCATAAAGGTGACGCTGCACTTTTAAGTAGAGACAGAAAGCAAGGGAAAGATGTGCCACCAGGGAGCCATATTTCAAACAGCGATGCAGTTTCTCCTTTGAGAAGCTCACAGACCCTCCGTAACTCGCCACAACCGTTAGCAATACCTCACACAAATGTGTCTCTTCTTTCTGTGCTCAGTTACAAAGGCTTGTATTCGCTGCCTGTAATGAAAGATGAGCCGCTACTTTGTCTTCTCGCTGCCAGTTTGGCCGATAATTCAATCGTTTCATTATTTAAATAATCGAGTGTTTGTGTCAACATAGAAATCGTGCCCGTCTCTCTCTTTTTGCATAATCACCCGCTGTGTTTAGATGTGCTAACTCAGGCGAAGAGAGTCAAGCGATAACACGCTTTATCATTCCCATGCTCCTTCTCTCTACAAAATTAAAGGGCTAGCACAGACTTTTTTTTTTTTTTGCTGGAATAGCAAAAGTGGGAGATTGGATATTGCTTGCTAAGTGAATAAGGCTAATTTCCACTCAGAACTAAAAAAAGAAAGAAAATTACCGAGGTCATTTCCTGGCTGCTCCTGCCATTCACATTTCAATCATAAAACTCACAATCCTCCTCTCAGGCTCAGCTCTGTCCAACTACTTCAATCATTACATCTGAAAAAGATGCCTAAAGTCTCAGAGTATTTGTTTGGTGTCTTGATTTATCCAACCATAATGAAGAAAAGACAGAAAAGATCTAACAAGAAGGAAGATTTTAATTACAAAACGCAACAGGAAACAAAAATGTGCTATTTTTTGGTGAAAAAAGTAAAACATTTTGATTCAATAATCCAGTCATAGTATATTGGGATTGGCCTGACAGATAAAAACTGATAAACTGAACCATGTTTGATAAATGCATCAAATTCATCATACTGTATTAGGCGTGTAACGGTACACAAACATGACGGTTCGGTATGTACCATGGTTTTGACGCGTTCGGTATGATTTCGGTACAGCAGGGGGAAAAAAGAAAACATAAAAAATACAACAATTTTTTTATTATTAAACCATAATTCACTGAACAAATTGCTATTTCATTAAATAAGTTTAATTATAATTAAAATATTCCTAGGGAGAAAAATCCACCTCAGTGTATGCTCTAAAGTGTAGGGATCCCTTTTACGTCACTATAAAATTACAATTAACAACAGAGCCCAAACTTAAATGTAATTACCATTTATTTTTAAATATAATAATCAACCCTCAACAACCCCCCCCCCCCAAAAAAAAAACAAAACAAAAAAAAAAAACTGTAAATTGCACATAATGCAGTTTTTAAATTAACTTCTAAATTATAAAATTTCTGTTTGTTGAAATATATTCATTTACACAGTGGCTGTCATAACTTGTTTCATAACAGATTTATTTAAACATACATTAAATAATTTAAAAAAATCACTAACAGGTAAATTATAATAAGTATATAGTCTAATATTTCACGAAATGCTCTTCTCTAGCAAACTAACGTGCTGTGGACACTGATGACTTGCCCGAGGTAAACGAAATGCTACGTAACATTTTGTTTACAAGATGTTTTATTGATTTCTTTCTGCAGTAGAAACACCGATTGAGCGATTATATGAGGCGTGAGATGTTCATTCATGTTTATTTCGCATTAAAAATAGTAGTAAAGTGACCACGCTCACTCACTAAAAAAAATGGACAGAATGTGATAGATGAGACTTTGTTTCTTATCTAAAGTAACAATATATAAAACTGGAAGTTTCCAATGAAGTTCCACTCTTGCAGTGGTTAAAACAATGCTGTATTTGTTCAGTACACGTGTACCAAACCGAAAATTTTCAGAACGAATACGTGTACCGTTACATCCCTATACTGTATACAGAATCTATAGGCTTAATAACTGTTGTACTTTTAATAATTGATTTTTTTTAAAAGGACATTCGTCAAAATACTGCCAAAAACTAATTAAAAAAAAAAAATATATAGAAACGAACAGTGATAGAGCCACACACCAACCGATAATCTCAGCCAGTCCCCGTGGCAAACTGAGTCGGAAAGCCCATGCGGAGGAGTCTGCGGTTACTGTGTGGATCACATTGCGCATTCACCTCCTGAAACACAAGGCCTGATTAAATCTATACTTAATTGGATCAAATCTAGTCGTGATGGAGCGTTCCCCCTTGCGTTTAACCTGTGGTCCTCTGTCAAGTGGGGAGTGGGAGGTTGAGTAAGACTGGGGAATTAAGAGCTGGAAATGAATACCAATGATAGCTAATGCTAATCACCCCACTTCATAGGTCAGGACCACACGTGCCAGATCTAGGTAAGGAAGAGGTGCAAGGAGAAAGAACTGCAGAGGTCCTTCTGGATTTACACCTACTCATGCATTAGTACATTGCGAGGTACATGCACCCCTTACAATCTGCTTGCAATATGCTATCTGCAGGGGGAGATGAATGAGCTTGCAGGTTGATGAAATACTCAAGCTATGGGTTGTAATTCTTCACCTCTGTGCTCCGCTGCAGGTGCAGAAGCCTTATGTAAAAGTGGGTCTAGATTTGAGCTGTGGCCTAGAGGTTAGCGCACATGCACATATACATTGGCAGCATAGGTTTGAGTGCGACTTGGACTTTTCCTGTTTCCCTTTCCTGTCCTCACTCTATGTTTCCATCACCTTGTTTTTACATGCAAGTATCGCATCAGAAATTAACAATAGAAATGCAAAATCTGAAAAGAAAAAAAAAATCCTTAATTTGCTTGAGGTGGTTTTTGACTTGTTCAATAAAGAGTTAATGTGAATAATGGGAGATGGAAATGCATTTGCTGAATACATTCTGACATAGTGAACATTAAACCCACGTCGGTGGACAAATCGGCTGTTTCCACTGATGGTGTCTTTCTGGTTTCTCTAACTGTTGGTTACTAGGTTATCAATACCACCATCAACCACTCAAACAATCTGATGGAAGCGCACCTAATTCGCTTTTTTTTTGTGAACTTTGAAAAGATTCACTTCACGTTTGGATGGAAACCCAGCTATAGTCAATAAAGAGTGCAAAAAGGCCAATAAAGTAGTTCTAGATCTTACCTTCATCAAAATCAGAATGATATTTACTTAAAGTATATTCATAAATTATATTGTGACTATCGTTGTATTTCAAGGGTTGCAGACCCTAGGGCTGTGACGGTCACCGTGACAACCGCGTCACCGGTAGTTGGTCCATTACCACCGCGGTGTTAAAAATCTGCCACCGTCACAGCCCTAGCAGACCCATTTCTTTATTTTAATTTTACATTCAATTGAATTAATTATTAGCTTTTCATTAAACTCACGAACCCCCATTTGGGAAACCCTGCTTTAAGGAATGAACAAAAAATTCTTATAAGTTGTCTCTGCATATTATATTATGTCAGGAAAAATGTTTTATTATTTACATGCATAACCCAATAATTCACCCCAAATTAAAATTCTGTCATCATTTAATTATTCTCATGTCATTCCAAACTGGCACATTTTTAGCTGGACTAAAGTGACATTTAAAAAAAATGTATACATTTCTGAAGTTATTCTTCAGTGCATCTGAAATTAGGTAACTTTTATTAAAAGTACAATTTTATGTTATTTTATGTAGTGATTGTCTACTTTCACTTTCATTGGCTATGAATATTTTCCCTTTTGTGTTCCACTGAAAAAAGAAAATCAGGTTTGAAACAACCTGAGGGTGAATAAAAGATGACTTTTTTTTAATTTTATTTTTTTATTGAACTAAAACCTTAAATGCAAGGATTAGTGTACTTTCTTATCTGTAAAACCATTTCAGCACTGTTCACCTGACTGTCACAGAAAACCATCTTTGGTTACGGCGCTGTGCGGGGATGAGCAGAGCATTGTGGTTTGTTGGTATCAAGTCTCCTTTTCCCGACACTGATCCACTCAGCCAATCACCAGTCTATCCAGACACTCTCAACAGGAGTGCAATGATTAAAGGCGTGATTGTTAACAGGGTTACCCTGTGGGTCAGGGGAAAGCTGGATAAATCATTTAGTAACCCGGCGGCTTACCGAATCCTGCTAAAGGTTGTTTAGAAACGTGCATCTTGGAGCCATCAAGCGTCTGAGACTAAACCTCGTCAGTATCTGTTGGGATTGACTATTTTCTAAATGGCACTGTTGCTCTGGGCTGTAAAATCAGAGCAGACAATGAGCTAATGCTAACCTCCCCTGTGTGGCGCGAGAGCTAAAGAGCAAACCTGCGCTGCCTGCGAAATTAACCAAAACGCCGCACTCATAAATTATCCATGAGACGACTGACTGCTGATGAGATGTCTAATGAGGAGTGAGGGTGGGGCTGCTGACAACAGTTCATTTCGTGTTGGGTTTAAAAAGTGAGACTACGCAGGCAATCTGTGCAATGGGAATGCTAATATCTCTCCATCGCTCATACTGCACTATCATTACCCACATGCTTAAAAATCAGTGGAAAATAATGCAATTCTGACACTCTAAAAGGGGATTTCTGCAAACTCCAGTTATTCAGAAGTAATTTGGAATTTACCTACACAAATTACAGCCAAACAGGAGCCAATTAGTTAATAAAAGCAGCCAATTAAAGCATAATGCCTCAGGTTATCACATTTTAAATGGATAATAGCTGCACCTTTGGGTAGTTAAGAGCTTTGGGCAGTAATGTGGAGAAATGCAAAAATCATGTAGAGTTGACAAAAAGAAACTTTGGGTTGCCTGGGAGAAAACGTCCAGAATTTTGTGGAACTAATTTAAATACGGTAAAATGTTTTCAGATGAACTGAGATTAGTTGACAGAGTGCAGCACTAAATTTCTCCATTCACAAACAAGATGGTGTGATGGCACATTCACTGCAAATTCCTATTGTTCTCCTTCTGCCCGAGAACAAAATACAGAAGAGCAATCAAATCACTTTGTGAGAAAAGTATTTTGTAAATGTCCAGTGTTTTTCTTTAGCTGTCTAAAGTTTTAATGCTTTTGAATTCAAGCTTGTAGCTTTTTTTTTTTTTTTTTATCACTAGGGTGTTGGCTCAAAGTTGTCATGAATGACAAATGCTAATATTGTAACTATCAGCAACCATATAAGACTTCATTCATGGCTATGAAGACAGAGGCATTTTAACTAGTTGACTGGCTTGACTTCTGTTTAAACATATTGCTGACAGCTAAAAGATTTAGTACCATATAAAGAAGAAACGATTCCCATTTAAAGTAATAAAACATTAATTAAAAATAAAAACTGCCATAATGACAACATCATCCTTTCAAGAGCGCAATCAATCATTCTCAAAAAAGGCTTCAAGAACAAATTAGTGTTCTTTTTTAACATGAGGTTTTGTCATGTTTCTCAATAGGGATTTAAAATGTCAACCCCATTAACATTACTTATAATTGATAATATAAAAAAGGTATACGTGTGGAAGTATCAGAATTAAATTCCCTAACAATCACCTTGTAGTTTTACAACCTTGAGCACAAGGCTTGTAATCCCAAATAAAACCATCAACCCCGTTAACTGTATTTCCCAACATAAATTGAAATTTATGAGATGGTACAATGCAATTTAGTAACACGTAAGTACATTCTTAAACAAATAGAGCATTTTATTCTTACAAAACCATAATTTAGAAATCATCTTAACCATTGGGCTATGCTGAAAATCCTTTACCTAATTTGGTGTCCCAGTCAAAAAGGACTTTACTTTTAAAAATTGCTTGTTAATCTGTCATTACAGTATATTATTATCACTGCCAAATCATGGATTCAGTCTTTTTGTCAACTTGTTTTATTTCAATTAGCACAGGCTTTGTATTGCTTTTTGGAACTGTCTGATCGCAGGCATCAATGATCTGAGCTTATGCACCTCAATTTTTGAGTGGAAAAAAAGCATTATTTGTGGATATTTTGGCAATGTTCACTTAAAATAAGCTCAGATCTATGAGACCTATGATCAATCAGGTCTAAAAAGAAATACAAAACCTGTGCTAACTGAAAGAAAACAAGCTGATGAAAAGATTGAATTAGCCTAAATATCTGGTAATAACATAGCATAATTTTTTGTAGGCCAGTCATTTTTAACCAGCAAGTGTAACGAGGTGGTGGTGGTGAACAAATTTTGTTAAGTTGTTATACCCTGTGTGAGCAAAGTCAGCAAGTCTTATTCCAATGCAATAACACTAACTAGGATTTGAGAAGAAAAAAAAAAAAAAAGACCAGTAATACAATTGGAAAATGTGTTTTCCAGAATGCCCCATTGCTGAATTTCAAGAATATAATCCACTTAGGTCTACTGATGATTCATAGCTTAAGATAATATTGACGTTTTATTCTTGAGATCTCCTCAGTATTCTTTCCAAGAGTCTTTTTTGTTTTTTATGTTCAGTATTCCCCATGATGTGATAGCCACATTCCCCTCCTGTTCCATTATTCTATATTTGCTTTATTCCCTCTCTCCTCTATGGATATAACCTTAGCTGTCATTGTCCATTCACACAGCTATATATGAACAACGGGACACATTCTCTGTCTTCTTACAATCATGAACATCTAAAAATCTCCTTTTTCTTAACCCTCCTCCTTTCTCTCTCCCTCGCCTCCTATTTCTCCTGCTTGTCTTCTTTATTCTGTCTGTAAGCTGAATGTGCCCTGTGACAGGTCTTGTCAGAGATTTCACAATCCTGACATAGCGTTAACTTGGAAAGCACCTGTAAGAATGGATGTGTGCGTATGTCATAACAAAATTGTGTTTGAGCAGGTTTGCGTGATGGAAGCGTAACAGGCTATAGACAACCATCGTGGCTTGATTACAATGATCCACAATCAGTGAAGGGCACCCAGAGTTTTAGATGCTGATGAATTCAGATTGAAGACTACTCGCAGTGGCGATGCAACTAAAATATTCCATAATTGTGCACTTTATCGTTAAATGTGTGTGTGTGTGTGTGTGTGTGCTCGTGATTTATTCTACAATGTGAAACTGGCAGGTCTGTCTCTGAATGCATGAGGATAGGTGGCCCTTGTTGTCTGAGTACCTCTCAGTGTGTGTGTATGTGTTGTGGATGTCTTGAGGGAGAAATGCTCGTGGCCTATGAAGAATCTCAACTGTCTGACACAACATTAATATTCTCAGTGCCTGCGTTGTCTCTTTCCCTCCCCGCTCTCTCTGTCTCTCCATCAATCTTTGTATCTCCCCTCTATCCCTCTTATCGGAAATCCTACCACCTCCTGCCTCTCATTATTTTAAAAAATGTGTTTATAGCTCCCTTTTGTATTCTTTCTCTCAATTTCTCTTTCTTCCCCTACTTTTATTTATATGTTATCCTGTCTCTCTCACTCACCCTCTCTCAGGAAGTTGGTTTGAATATCTAAGTTGCTGTAAAAGCAAATCTATGCATCATAACCATGCACCCCCTTGCATTTCTGAAATACATTTAAATGCACTGGGTTTGGAACGGCATGCTGCCTACTATTTTTGAAAGCAAGTACTATGCAATATGCATATAGTGCATGGTATGTAAATGATCTGTAAGCATCTGTAAGTAATACCCTGATGCATTAGTACATTCCCCAAAATGTTCAGTATTCAACCTGGGCACTCTGCATTGCATACTGAGATGTCTGCAGCACCTAGAGAGAGCCATCTGTTAGCATTCTCATCTCAATTTAACAATTCACAATATATGTCCATTACAAAATTCTGACTTAAGCTACTTCTAAATGGTTGTCAATGAAGAAAGATGCTATTTGCTCACAGAATGATGCATGGCAGTTGTGAATGGACCACGTTTACTAGCCTCGAATGCAAAAAGCTATTGCTAATTCCATAAATATAATAAAATGTCAAATTTAAAAAAAATGCAAAATAATTATATTTAATTTAGAGAAGATATCGCCTGAATTTAACATGTAAAACTGTAAGGTCATGTGACAGTGTAGCAATGTTTGAAATGTTTATCCTTGCATACTGTACGGTTTCACATATTGTAAGAAAAGTAGACAGAAAAAGTAGCATGCAGTAAGCAGTATGCCATTCTGCATGCATGGAAAAGCCAGATTACCTATTTGCTAAAACTTGCAGTGTACAATCTAAGCAAACTATGTGGGATAGTGCATCCCACAATGCAATGCACTCAACTGGACTGTCCATTTCCAGGATGACAAATGAACCGGTAGCATCAGCAACTGTAAATTTTAAAATCTACTTGGATTATTTAATTGGGCAGACAAAATTAAATGCTAAATATCTGTATTAATTAACAAAAAAAATTAATTTCCTGAATTAGACATGGAATGTGGATGCAACACGCAACAATGTAGCATGCTACAGTCTAAAATGTTTACTGTTACATATTTTCCAGAAATAGTACACAAGGACAATGATCAAACATTTCAAACAGTAGTAAGCCACACTTGTCACATTGCAGCCACCTTGCATGTGAGTGGCATGCAGTAAGCAGTATGCTAATATTTAATTCCGAACATAGCCTTTTGTATTGGCCATAAAAGCCAATTCCCAACACACAAACACTCATAAAACACACACCTCCCACATCCATGCCCTTTCCTCTGGGACTTTCCATTGACGCAGGGCTTCAGCAGTACTATTCTAAAAGGCTGCATAAACCACTTCCTGTCTCTCATACCCACACAGAATTGTTCATTAGGTGTCCAGTATCAAGTGTGTATTTTAACGGGAAACACTCACACATATTTATCTGTGGGCAGCGGACGACTACAAAGACCAAGAGCTAAATGACTCCCTGACATTGCGTACAAACTACCTCACCCACACAGGCTACTGTAAACACTCGACTCGGTGATGCATCCACCTACTCGCACACCAACACACATCCTGCCCGAGGTACCTACATGGTCTGCGCCACAAAAACCCACAATGAGCAACAAAATAAGCAATAAACCCATCTATGCTTAATAAACAATGATATTGCATATGCTACCTATGTGTGAGAGTACACAAACACCAACGGACATGCACACGTTCCCTCTCGCTCGCTTTCAGGGGCGAACGAGAAGAGAGCACAGCAGGACATTGATATTCAGAACACCCACACACAGTGTGGTTAGGATCTGAGATCTGGACTCTCCGAGAGTTTCCTAGTTAACACACACACGCCGCAGTCCTCCGCAGTATCATCATTAGGCAGACTCGCTCGCAATGTACACAAATTTACTCAAGCGCACGCGGCATTATTCCCAACCAAATTGCTCTGCACATTGTAAACACAAACGGGTTTCGCTCCCCCCAGAAAAATATTGGGATAAACCCATGAACAGTGCTCCATTATGCACAAACGACCAAATTTTCGAGATGCGCTGCATGCATGCCGCAAGCCTTATAAGCTAAATGATTGGTCAGACACGTATGGCATCAATGGAAATAGCAGAGATTAAAACTTGTGAATGTTTGTAAAGGGTTGCCAGATGATGCCCAAGCTCATGTATTAACCATAAAGAAATTTACACATCAAGGCGGCCAAATGGATTTCTGATGCAGGCCTACACGAGACAAGAGTAAATGATGAGGCTGAAACGTGCAGGGAGCATCGGCCGCAACAATCCCGAGCTGCCCATGTCGATGACGGGAGGGGAGGGGGTTAGTATCGATCCCCGTTTGTGCTTTCTGGTCCAAGTTTAGCCGTGAAATGGGGCGACACTGAGAGACTCAAGGCAGCTTGAGCTTAATCAATGGAGATGAAGGTTTCGTTTCCCGTTTCGCTCGCTCAAGGATGACACATTGAGGATAATTGCAGTCTTGTTTTTCAATCACCGAACAAATGTAGGGTGATAACAGCGATGGAGTGAGCGCTGATGAAGGCTCCTTAGACCTAAGAAATGAAGTAGGCATTAGTTCCACCAACTTGTCTTTGAGACTTCCTACTCTGTTGCCCTTCAGTAGTAACGTTGTATGTAATTTCCTATGTAATGACGTCCCGTCCACACCACTTAATCTGAGTGTCTGGAGTCGAACTACGTCGCGCCTCGCGCCGTAATGAAATGGATTCGCTTCGCTTGGAAGTTTCCACTGATTTTAACTTTCCTGGACGTTTGAAGTAGTTGCATTTAACTTCTGGTCGCCCCCGACTGCCACTGAAGGGAAGTCGAATTACATTTTTGCACGAGTGAATGTGCAAAACACTGGAGAGAGATTTCAATTTCCCTCTGATGTTCTCATTACTGTGCTGATGGCAGCCAAAGGGTCTGAGATCTTATAATTACTGCATCAATAGGCAAATTCTCAATTATAACAGAATAACTAATTATTGCGTCCACATTCAAAATAGCCTTTTCTTGATGAATTGTCTGAAGTGCCTCATTTTAACTGCGCTCAAGGGAGAGTCAGAGGTGGTTGTCTCTTTATTAAAATCAAACGTTTTAGACTTCAGGAGAAAGAAACTCTCAGACATGGCACCCAGTGGTATAGTCGTTGAAGTCAAGCTCTGACAATGCAAAAAGAGACTCAAGCAAATGAAATATATTACTGATATGCCCTAAAAGTTGACACCTCACACGGTCCTGATTGAATAGTCACTATATATTTGGAATGATTTTGCTGGTGATGCAAAATAAGAAAAAAAATGTAAATATGTGATTCTAAATGTGCATTTTATTTACCCATCAGATTTCCTAAAGACATTTCACAATCCTGCCTCATCTTGTCAAACCTTAAATCAGAGCTCTCAAAGAAAATACATTAATATTAGTGATGCACTAATATTAAAATTCGGTCTGATACCAATAAGTCAATTATTTTCAAGTTAATTTCACTAAAAACTAAAATAAATGATTTTAAATGCTACAAGAGAATTTCAGCATCACAACATTATAATTTACAGATTAAATAGATATTCTTTTTCAGATTAAAAGATTACACTAAAAATTAAAAGATTAACTTTAAAAGCATATTACAAAAAAGGTAATCTACAAATGAAACGAAAACCCTTTAATTTAACTGAAATGAGCATGCACAATTAAATACTCAATATATTAAAAAAATATGAAATTAAAAAAGCCTCTTGACTCATATGGTACTGATATATTGTGCATCCCTAACAAATGTGCATAATTTATATCGTGAAAAAGAGATTCTGCTACTTCCATGCGTACACAAACACAGAATAAAAGAAAATTAATATACATACTGAATATGTATTAAAATATTATATTGTGTTTTCCTCAAGTGCACCTAACCGATTAGACTCGACGTACCGGTGACTTCCATCGCATTACAATGTATGAACATTTGCATCTTGAGAACAAAAGCAATTTATCTAGCCAGTGAATATAATAGGTACCTCTTCAGTGTCACAGACATACTGTACAACAATGCAATGGGACTTGAAGTTGGGGTGGCTCTCCACTACAACATTTGCATTCAAATCATTGAGTCTGGAATTGGCTTTACCTGTCAGGAGTGGGAAACCCATCTCTACAGGATTTGGCGCTTCGGTTAAGTGAACACTCCATAACCTTGGAGCTGATGGAATACTAATGGCTTGTGATGGCGATTGAAGTCAAATGCGCACTCGTGTGCACTCTCGCTCGCCTTTCTAGAGACGTTGCGTTGCTATTCTTCCACCATTAACGTCTCATGGCACTTCCGTGTCAGACTTTTTCAAGCATTCCACTGCACTTATAGCTGAGTAGTGGAATACAGTGCCTTTACAGTTGTCAGATGACTAAGACGACAAGTGCAAGGCACGTGTGGCTCTTTTGTTATTTTGTGGTCACCATGGTAACTGCATACAGATCACCTGACCTTGTGACAAGTTCAGTGATTAGGTCAGAGTGCTGACAGTGACTCTCCAGGGAGGCAATCAGGAGTACTCAAGGGAGTGATGTCACACACATGGGTACCTTTCATACAACAAACCGAGCCCACTGGAACATGTTTTTCTCTTTCACATGACACACCTGAAGTGAAACAAAAGATATGGTTCAAAACAATCCTTAAAAACACTTTGACATTGACGTAGGCTAATTGAAATAGACCTCGGAGGGAAATCTGAAAGAGAAGTAAAATGGTTTCTTTTAGTCCATTTCTGTTTGCTTTGAGGTCATTTACATTCTATTGTATGTTTATAAGTTAATAGAAATATATTTTAGCAAATATGTTTCTATAAAAAAGCAGTCCTTCTCTTTAGGACCAGAAATACTGATGACTCATCCTGCACCCCTGTATCCAAATTTATGTCAAATAAAATGCTCTTTAAAATGTGAGTGTCCCTCCAGCCAATACTGGCAAGTTCTGACTAGCAATAGTAAGAAAGCTCGTACACAGCTGTGATTTAAAAAAAAAATAAAAAAATAAATAAATAAATATATGAATGAAAGCACTTTGACATTTGTTACCCCAAATTTCTGTTTGAATAGGAAATTTGTCAACACTGGGCAGAAAATGAAGCTTGTCAAGCTAATTCAGAGTCTTTAACACTTTTAGATTTTTTACTGTAAATGTTTAATTGAGCTAATTATCCCATAGCCAGGTAAATGACGCATCAGTAAACGATGGAGAAATACCTTCTTAATAACGACTCTAAATCCTCCCAAACTGCCAAAACTTAGTCTTAAACACTTTGTTTTCTTACCTTAAACTAAACTAAATTTTCATCATCAGTATTGACTTTGTTGTTGTTGTTAAAAATGCATTTTCAATCATTTGTGGTCTGAAAGATCAACACTCAGGTACACAACACTGCAACATGATGCATTTCTATCCCTCACAGATTAGATTTTGTTCACATAAAACTAAGTATGACAAAGGACCATAACACAGTGTTTGTAAAGAGGTACAGTATACAGGTATTGGTGGACCTCAGCATAAATACAGCAAAATATTGCAGACAACAAAATACTGGCTATGAGCTCATATATTTGAGCCTAAACAAACACCACTTGGCTTTCCTGTATGTTTATAGCAACATGAAATGGAAAGCAACAGTGATTATATTAAATGGACTTGTGCAACTACCCGACAGAAGCACTTGAAGTGCTGGGAGGCCAATGCAAACAGTCCATTTAAGTGTTACATATTATCCATAGGCACCATCTGAAGATCAGTCTCAGCCTCAGATGTTACGCCCACGGACTGTTGGCTGAACATCTGATGCATACGGCACACAAAATTGGAAACACTTTAGGAGTTTCGAAGTCGTTGTTGGATTGGTTGAATTATACAGGACTTGTCGCGGTCTTTAACAAAGTTGCCATGACGCCAAATCCCCTTAACTTCAGCACATGGTAAAAAATGATAAAATCAATGGGCCTCATTCATGAAACATGAGCAGAATGAATTTTTGTGTAAATCGTTTGTAAAGCCATTCTGACGTAAACTTTCGAATTCACGAAAATGTTCGTATTCTCAAAATGTTAGTTGGTTAGTACGCTGAATTTTGATGCACTGCCATTATAATAATTTACAGGTTCATTTGCCCTTGCCCTCTTAGGAATTTTTTATTTTTTTATTTTTTGCAGTCGAGTTAAACGCAGCATTCGTCACTGTCAATATTTACCCAGCCGTAAATAGAGGAGGACAAATTGCGACCAACCATCCTACTGCCTACAACAACAGAAGTCAATATTACTGGTTACTGCTTTTTTATATTTAGTAAAATTCTTAAAAATGAGATACTAGTAATACGTTGCTGGCTGCTGTGGATATTCCAAATCATAAGCAACTAAAGCGTCTCAGCTGGAAAAACACTGTGCCGCCAAAGCGTTCTCAAGCGCCACCAGCTGGTCGTTTTAAGAAGAGTGTCTGACATTTTTTCAGCTGGCTTAAAGGTGCAATAGGAGATCTCAGAAAATGCTAACTTTAGCCTGATAGCACTGAAAGCGAACTTCCCACCTTCCCTGCAATCGCCGTCCAAAGCCACGCCCCCTGAACGCACATACGCTCAAAGAGCAGAATACCAGAGACAACATTAAATTACTACAATAGGCTACATCAACGGTTCCCAATTACAGTCCTCGCGCCCTCCCTGCTCTGCACATTTCATATGTACTGTATATCTTATCACGTCCGACGTTTGTTCTGTTCGACCGTAAGTTTGCCCTGCAAAGTGGACGTCACCAGATATTCCGCCATGATTCTAGTTCAAAGTGAGCGTATATGTTCCATAAAAAGGGCATTAAAGAGTGCGCGACGTGAATTTAAATTGTATTTATTTACAGAGGTATATTATGTCACACTTTACAATTCTCCAGTAAGTTTCGTCTGTGTGTGAAGACGCTGCGCAGCGCAAATCCGTGAATGAATGTTCCGAAGTGAAATAAACTTCAACGGATTTTCCCTGCTCAGGGAGTAGGGAGCAATGAACACTGTGTAGGGATCATATCAATCGGAACACAGTTCACGCACGTAGCTCTCTTCTAACGAGCTGGTTATCTGAATCGGGTGTGTTAACTAAGTGAGACAAAATATGCAGAGCGGGGGGCGCAAGGACTGGAATTGGGAACCGCTGGGCTACAACATGTGTCATTCACCAGTGAGATAACTTTATAGCACAGTTAGTAAAAGTTCTACAATACCAGGAAGGAAGATTGGGCTGTTGATGTTTGCCTGCCATTCTGCTCCGTCTGCACAGCGTGCGTGAACGCGCTGATGATGTATCCTGTCTGCGAGAAAAGGGTGCCCAGGCGTATGCAAATACATACATTCATAGGCAGGTAGGAAAGCCAATTAAAACGCTCGGACGAACATTTCTTGGTCCTACACCTTCCACAGAATATGTAAATACAGATAAATACTTTTAGACCACTTAACTTAATGATTGCTATCAGGATGTGAAGAGACTTTCAACCAGAATAACAAAAAATGTTTCTGAAGACAATCACCTATTGCACCTTTAACAACTCTTTGGTGGACATACGTTATTGAATATTTATTGTTAGGCATATGGCCTATTAATCTTTTTTGCACTTATGCAATATACTGGAGCCAAACCTGAGAAAATAGACCAGAATATTCCACTGCGTTCCTGGACACACTGCAATTCATAGGCGGGGATTATGCTAATTGTGAACTTAAGTTTTTAAGCTGAAATAGGTAGAAAAGTTTTACAGTGCATCTTTTTGAAAAAAGAAAAAAACAAGGATTATTTTTCCCACAAGCAACTGGAAAAAGACAATAACAATAAACTAAACTAGTTTTTCACATTTAAGAAAACACGAGTGGTGCTTGCCTGTACAAAACCAAACTCTCAGTGGTTGAGGCACTGCTATAATGTAGCCAAGTTTTCAACACATTTTATTGTCTGGCAGGCAAAAATTGTCATATCACTTAGCAAAGTAACAGCACACTTCTCAAGCTGCATTATTTGAGATATCATTCATGTTCATAGCACAAACAGCGGAGGCTGAGTTACACACTGAATTTACAGTAATACCTAGGTTTAGAGATTTGTACTAGTATGAGTAATAGTAATGCTTGACTTGGCAAACACTCGTAATAAATATAAAAACCTTACACTTTCAATGCATCCACTTCTCCGATGACTTCCATTTGACCATCATTTCCAGCTTTCCATCTCTCATGCATTCTCACTTTCTGTTCCTTAGGTGTCTGAAAGGGGTGACCTCAGGGTAGAGGGTTTGAGAAAGCCAAGCTTTACACCCTCTCCTCTCAAATTCAAATCAATTCCTCCCCTCTTCCCACTCCGCTCTCAATTCTAATTGGTATTTCTCACACTGTGTCACATTCAAGCAAAAATGAATTTGCACATTGATTATCACAAGGCCTGAAATCGACCGTTCTTCAGGCACCGAAGGCCTCGTATTTAATGGTTATATATTTATTTGGAGGCTAGAGGCCGTTCCTGCATTCAGTCCGGATCGATCACCTTCCCTCTCCTCAATCTGACTTTCCCAAGGGAACGCCAAGAAATTACGCAGCGAGCCATTGGTTTTACTTGGCAAAGGCTGTAGGCATGAGTCACACCGTGGCAGGGAATTCACCCAGGTCCTTACAGACTGTCATCCTCCATGCTGAAAATAAAGAGAAGGAACAGGTCGGACAGATACATCCACCGAAGCGCTCTGCGTACGCTCTTTCAGCAGAGGCAGTCTTTCTCTTTATGCATGCAGCAGGCACAGGACCAGGGGGATGTTAAGCACAGATGTGTCATTTCTACAGGAATGATCCAGCCTTGTTGGGGGCAACGGGAAAACAGGTTATCATGCTTCCAGCTCATTAAAGCTTTACTCACACATTGATTAGCATTGCGATTGATTGGGCTTTTAAGGAATTTTGATAGCAAGCAAGAGAAAACCTCATTTGTACACATACACATGTACAAATCATTTTAAAAATAGCATTTTCTACTTCCTCTGTATCCGTAGTAATTGACTGGCAATGAATGACTGAATACTGAATGCTGGAATAAGGTGCATTTGATATGCAGAATCACAGAGACTTTGCCATCATGCCAAGCCAGATGGACAGGCTTGCATGTAATCAGCTGGCAAATCCACTTGTCTTTTTCTTTTCTTGAGAGCGTAGCCGCCGAATAACAGCGACAGACTAGCACAGCACATGTTCACTTGCCTCAGTGCATCAATCCACATGACTAAAACCATGTGGTTCAATAACCATCCTCAATTTAACCTTCTTTTCCAGGGGAAAAATACTTCTACACTTCACCTTCTATAGCCCCCATTTCCAATTAATTTTCTAATCTTCATTGTTGCTCCTAATTTCTCTGTGTTAATTAATTTGCCAGTCTCACTTTCTTTTAACACCTTTCGAATAATTCCTTGCTCCAGTAATATTTTTATTCCTTGTTCCATTCCATCAATAACTGACTTTCCTCTTGTTCTTGGGCAAAGAAAAAAATGCTCAAAGACTGAAATAGATTTTATCTACCTGCACAAATTAAGTCCCTTGGCATGAGGACTGACTTGGGGAGCCAGGGTTTGAATTCATTACATTTTTTTTTACATCCAAGTAAGACATTCGAGGGCATAAGAATACAAATACATGCTTTTTTTGACATTACATATGTTAAATCAAAGTTACATCATCCAAAGCAGCAAATCACAGTATTGAACAAGCAGTCATATAATAAAAGCAAAAATGCCCATACACAATGATAAACCACGAAAACACAATGGCTGCACAGCTTCATAACATTTATTAATTTTGTGATTGATTATGGTGGTATTTTGTGTGGCCAGCAACAGTACATTGCCACTCTACATGGTGACTTTCAGTCTGGGACGGTCACAGGACTAAAGACTCAATTTGGCGAGACATGTGACAACAGCGAAATAGTTAATGAAGTAAAACTGATGAAATGGAAGGCATGCAGGGGTCTTGAGACATGCTTTTAAAGCATTGAACCATTTTAACTCAACACAGTGTCTTCAATATGCAATACCCCTGGTGTTAGAACTAAGCGTGCATTTGACGCAAATCTACATTGACCAACAATATAAAAATAGCTCAGGCAGAACTTGCTCTTTTCCCCAACGTCCCACTGCAGCTGATTCGTCTGTCCGGAACTCAAGCAGTCAAAATTACCAAAATACACATCCCTAAAATCACTTTTGTACTCTTCCCTGAACTATACTGAATGTATTCTTGACCTGTGTCTGAGGGTATTGTAAAAGAAAGCATTCAACCCAATTGACATCTTAGAAGAATGTTAAAGCATACAAATTATTCAGGAAACTTACTAAGCAAAGCTACAGTCAGAATAACGCAAGTGCTCATATGCATTGCTTACCAGAGCAGACATTTTTAGTTGTCAGCAACTGTACTCTGCATGTGACCTTGTTTTTCTGTGTGAGTTTTGTCTGTTTTTTTCATTAATAGGATATATGTGACTGTAATGAGCTGCAGGAGGAAGCCTCCTGCTCAGCTGGTCATTGATCACTCCACCCAATGCCTCCATTTCCCAGGAAAGCCATTTGTCAAGATGATAATTTGCTCTGTAGCACAGAAGATTGTGCACTAAATATAAAAACTTTCCTAGTCTTTCCCACCCCCTAGTCCTGTTTCATCTAGTAGAAAAGAAGAATACATTTGGTCTGGTCTAATACAAAAAAAAAAAAGAAAAAATACAATCCATAATGGTAGCATCATCGCAGTGTCACCTCTATAATTTGATTTTATGCTTTAAAAAAAGAAAATAAATCAAAGCTTCATGTCTGGAATCATACCACCATTACAGAAAAACATGAGAACACTGTGGTCGCTCAAATACATCAACTGCCAATAGAGTGGGAGTAATTTAACACTTCCAAGTTAACTACCTCAGTACGCTTGTGTCAATCATTTTCAAATGAATAATCAAAAAAAGAAAAAAAAAAAAAATGAAATTAGCACATTCATTTAGCACGATGGTGCTCAACAGTTATGGGTACTCCCAACACCACATTTTGTATTTCCTATATTTACACGACTGATTTAAATAATCGGCTTGTTAGCAGAGAGCTGCATGATCTGAACTTGGCCTGTCAGATAAGGGAGACATACAAAATGGGCAAAACCACTGATTTAACAGACGCTTTTATCCAAAGCGACTTACAAATGCGAAATACAACAAAGCCATTCATCTTAAGTGGGCAGTAACATAAGTGCTGTAATAAAGTTCCAAGGTTATTCAGAGGAGTACAGGTTAGAATATAGAATACCAGGCTAAAATATACAGTAGATCAAAGAAAGATGCAAGGAAATACAAGCTTGCTGCCATTTGTCTTGTGTCATTACATCACGTCTGTAAACATGAAGGAGTCCCGGCTAGCAGGCTATATCGCATGTGAGAATGCTGCAGGTGGTGGATCATTTATTGCCTTTTCTCACAGCTGCTTGATGGCAGACTGTAATCCAGAAAGGTACAAATGACAATCATCAGTGACAACTGGAGAGTCAACCATTGTCACCAGTAGTCTACATGTAATGCTAATACACACTAAATGCACATACCCCCAGTTTCACAGACAAGGCTTAAGTCTAGTCCCAGACTAAAATGTAAATCTGAGCTGTTTCAACTTAAAGAAACTTGCACTGACTGGTCTTAAAACATGTCAGTGCCTTTGTTTTGTCTTAAGATGCACACCAGTAATGTTTTTTTCTAAGGCATGTTTATAAAAATAACTTAAATGTCCTAATTGAACTATGGCCTAATCCTGGTTTAGTCTAAGCCCTGTCTGTGAAACCGGGCCATAGTGTATTTATACTTTGTTCTCAAATTGCTATAATAATTTGCACGGTTCGATGTGACAAGAGCTAAGCAATCATTAGATCACCATTGGTAGCGCAATGTATTGTAATGCTTTTTTTTCCCCTCAGTTGGTCAGAACAAAAGTGGCAGACACGTTACTTACTTGTTCAGATGACATTTTTCGGTGAAAATTCTTATTTGGGTTATACATCCAAGACGTAGAATCTGTGTTTCCAAAGTACAGGATCCACACTGGTGCTGTGACTAACAGTCACCCATTCTCCTCAAAACAAATGCCGAGGAGTCGTGCCGAAGCACAACCCATGTAAAGATGATAATTACGTAAATAACTGCAATTGAAGGTTTCAAACAGAGATGGCGACAAAGAGGCAAAACTTATGGACTACAGCTGTAAGTAAAGTATTTTAGGGTTTAAATCTGGCAATAATGTATAAGCCATAGTGACACTTTGGTCATACCTAAAAATGCATCAACGAATATCACTCAGTTAAAAATAATCAAACCAAGTGGCATCTGCAAACAAGTGCATCTACAAATGTTGATATTCAAACCTGTCAATTCTTAGCCCCTTTAAAGCAACTGATGTCAAAGTGATTTATACTGTGTGAAGTTTCTCAAGGTCACACGGGTGTAGTTTATCACTATAAACAAGTTTTGACAACCAGAAAGTAACTAAATATTTTAGTCTTCATTCGATTTAACATTAACATGAACTATTTTAAAAAGTGTGCTACATATAAAAAATATTCATTAATTTTTAAATGTGATTTAAGTGTTCAAATTTTCAGGGAAAATGGATTAAATTTCAGATTTTGTGTTACAAAATAATTTGACTTTGCTTTTCTCTACTTGGACCTTTAGTAAATCATTACAATAGCTGGTTTGGCTGAAACAATCAAGTCATCAAGTCTCACAGCTACTTCAGGGGTAAACAATTACAGGAAAAAAAAAAATTGAATTTAGCAACACACCACAGGCAAGTATAAATTCACTACAAGCAAGTTTCAAATTCATTTGAACAAGCTCTTAAAGGTTGCAATGCGTTTTAGACTGCATGTTCATTCTTTCACAGTACATTTACATTTAATTTGGTCTTTCTTCTAAGGTAAATCTCCCCTTACATAAGCCCTTCACTGTGGACTAGAGCTCTGAGAGCAGGGCTCTCTTTTGTTATCATCATGTTGACAGAAGCTGACCAATTAAAGGGCCCTGCTCTGATACTGGGCCGTGACACCAACCTGGTGCGGGGTGTAAGAGGCCACGGCGCCACAGGAAATGTACCCTACGGCCACCTTGCTCAGCTACACATGTTCCACATCAAACTTCGCTAATTAGCAGAGAATCTGGGAGCAGCAATGATGTGTGTGTGTGTGTGTAAAAAGGTTGGATTTTTCCTGTCATATGTGTGCATGAATGTTCTTCTCATTCTGCTTACAAGTCAGTTGATCCGCATAAAGTACATTAGTATGCATACTTGTTTGCGAGGGACTTTGTGTGTGCGTTGGACAGAACGCAACTAAATGACTTTGTGTGTGAGTGTGTGTTCCATTAGCTGGGACAGCTGTAATGAGCTTGGGTTGCAGTGCCAGTGCCAGCAGAAGCTGAGAGCGTTGCCTCCTAATGGGGCCGTGCAGATGCAATCAAAGCCCAGCCGTGTGCTACTGACTCATCCTCGCCATCCGAATCAACACCCCATACGTGTTCGTTTTGGTTGTTTATACATATCTCAGGCACTCCATGCAAATTTCTGTCAGGAGTCGCGTTCTTTCTGGCTTCTTCAGATTTGGCATTTTCCCCAGACACATCATCTCACATGATTGATGATCCTCTATTCACTTGACTTTACAGTGAAATTTCAAACAGACTCCGTGAGCAAGGTTTTCTCACAGCATCCATGAAAGCACTTTTATCAGCCTGTGCTTTTATCTGTCTCGGCGATGTGAGCATCAGGGATGCGGCGTGAGAATGAGCCCGGTTACATTAGCCCACATAAAGCGCTCCACCGCTAACTCGTCTACCTCAGCTGGACCAAACGTTCGGCTCCTGGATAGAGCGAAAGGAGGGTCTCACCTAGAACTGTGACAACCCACTGGGCCATAAACACTCTCATGCCCTTGAGGGGCTCATGGGAACCGGTTGGTTGGGAGATTGTTGCTCCAGTTTGTACCATGCCTGCATGCGCTTCTGAGTAGTGTGTGGCCCGAAGCTTTAAGCCTCTCAGGACTGATCTGGGATCAGTATTCATGCCGTAAGGCCTCAGAGAGTTCCTCGGCTACCTGCAATCTGGGTCAGTTTACGCATTATTTTACAGATCTTCTCCCAGTGTGGGAGTAGAAATAGACTCTGTACTAACAGAGACATGCAGGTACAAACGCCCTGACACTGAGTTCTGAACAAGCACAACTCTTAAAAACATTCATACACAACAATAACAGCAAAAAACCCCACTAGTTCTCATAAATATAACTATTTAAAAAAAATGTGCAAGACTCAAAGGCCACGTACACTCTGTGAAGTTCCAGGAGTGACAACTGCATTTAAAAACAGGAGTGAATCCCATAAAATACTGTTCCATGCGTGTACTGAACACAGCTCACTCCTGAATTTGCCAAATACTTATGTTCAGTGATTTTAATAACCAACTACAGAGTGCTGTGTTTCTTTTAATTTCAGAAATCTGCTTCACAAAGCATGTTCTTGACCTTTGAGTCTGAAATAAAGTGTGTCTTTAAATGTACATGTATAAGTGTCTTTGGTCTTGCCTCATAAAGCAATCCAGTTCATGGATTTGTTAAACTGGGCAGGTACAAGTCAATGTTTAGGTCTTATTTCCAAAATAAAGCATTTGGATTCATTTAGGTTAATTATAGGCTTGTTCTTGTTCTAACAAGACCTGGCAACCCAAATAAGTCAAGCCTCGTACCTCACTCTTTCCCTGTGATTTTGTCGCAAGAAGCGAGACACATCTCCGATACGCATTTAAATACGCCATTAACTAGCTGTTCAATTCGGTTCCATCCCCACTGCATAGAATTTTCGTTAATGCAGTTGTCACTACCTGCATTTTTCAAGAGATAGCCTAATTCAGCTGTAGAATGCAGTTTTCACTCCTGTAAATTACTGAACTGTATGTGTGCAGAACAGAATTAAGCACTAAATGGTGAACTGACACCCAGATTCAGCTGCAGTGTAAGTGTGGTTAAAAAAAAACATCTCTCAAAAGTATATTTTGCTATTTTTCTTTCATACCTGACATACAAGCACAAACCTTTCACTCTTCTCCACTTCATATTTCATGAACTATACATAATTATCACCGATGTTACAAAACGAATGAATTATTCCATACAGCCTACTTTTTATTATGCTGTATAAATGCAGAGAAGCAGACATCTGTAGACATCTAACCAAAACTTGCGTTCAAACACAAAGGATAATTAAAGGTAATAGATAACAGTATCAACAGAATGTGACACGCAGGGAAACGTGTGACTGCTGTGCACTTTGAAGATGCTGTGGTTAAGATAATGAGGACCTGAGTATTAATGAGGCTCTCTTCTCATCTTTTCTACACACAAACACACACACACACACACACACAAAACTCTCTTACACATTTAATTGCTGCTGCAGCTGGTGCTTGTTGGGCCCATAGCTTGCTCCAGAGGCTTTTGAGTAATGCTAAAGCCATGTTTGGAGTGCAATGTTCACTGACATTCATGCCACATACTCTGACCCTCAGTTTGAATGTGTGTAAAATTTCCATACCATTTCCATCACATATAGTGATGCATATCAATAGCAAGATGAAAGAGGGGAAATACAGCAAAAAGAACCACTGAAAGAGATACAGAAAACGAGAGGAGAACAGGTAAGCAGAATATAGCCAGGAGATAAGTGGATGAGATGAATACAAATAGACATGAGGGGAGAGGAGGAGGAGTTGCTCACCCTCCCTTTTATCAGAGGAGAGATAAATGTGATTAATCTTAAGATAATAACACTAAAGGCACAAGACTTCTCATTCATCACCACTACAGTTCATGTAATTACAGACAAAAGAAATGAAACTCAAGAAAGCTACAGTATAGAAGCACTTCTAGACAAGAGAACAGGGCAGCAGAGGAGGAGAAAAAAAAAAGATCTATGGCGAGATATAAAAAAAGTGAAGAAAAGCACACTGATTTTTCTCACAGATTATTTAGCTATCCAGTTTCGGCTGTCAGGTAATATGAATTATCACCTGTCAGGACACAATCAAGTCCTGTGACAGTAAAAGAAATAAATCAATCTGGAGGCTGAAGCAAACATGTCTCAATCAGGAGCCACTTAATCAACTTCTTCCTCAGCGGTCGAAATGTGCAGCACGTGACCAGACAATTGTCACTTAAATCAAAACTCTCTGGTGAATCTCATGCAACCTGTCAAGAACGTGTTCGGGTTATGAATCACCCCACAATTAACATAAATTAATCATTTTCATTTTGAAAAAAAAAAAAAAAAAAGAATAGTGTGAAAAATTTATTTAGATTATGGGACGAAATTTGCTTAATTGCCATTAAAATAATGTCATCTTACACTAAATCTTAATTGTGATTAAACAGATTTAAAGTAAAAAACAATTACTAGTTTTTTCCCTTGTTATTTTCTGGTGAAATATGACCCGGACATGTTATCCGCGAGATTCACCGGTCTTTTCTCCCTCGTTCTCTACGCGTTAACCGTCGCACGAGCTAAATCTCCCCACACCCGCTGTAGAAAACTTATGAACCCACTTACTGGATGTTTGAGCTGTTCCAGTAAACGGCGTGACGGTTGTTCCCGTGAACCGGGCGCAAGTTCGTCCAGGCGAGCGCTAGGAGGTAGAGGGAAACCGCCGCGAGAGCCATTATAATATTCCTGCGTTCACGTGCACCTGCTGTGGTCTCTTCGCCTTCTTCGACTCTCAGTCCCCCAGTCCCACGCAAAACCAGCGGTTTTTACAACATTTCTGCGACTCAGCAAGTGGACTGACAGTCGCAAAGCGTTTATTTGGCGAAGCCGTGCCGCAGTACGGCTAGTTTGTTCAGTCACAGAGCTTCGCGCTTTCCCGAATGCAACTCCATGGCAGAGAGACAGACGCTCATCCAAGGCATCCTGAGCAGGTCTGTTGGAATTTACTGAAACAAGTTACTGAATAATTCCTTTCTGAGACAAAATCCTCCTCAAGAGAAGAAAAATGGTAGGACAGACTGTCGATGGACGGTCGAGATTACAAAAGGAGAGAGTAGCCTGCGTCGTCAGCGGCAGGTGTCTCTTTGGTTAGGTGACTGGCGTCGACAGGAGAGAAAAAAAATAACCGTCTCAATAAGTGTAAAAGACGATTTTGTCAACTTACACTGCCATATATTGCGGTCACTGAACTTCTGTGAGCTTTTGTGAGATCCTCTATGCGTTTCATCCAAACGCACACAGGATGTCAAACAGTAGGAAAAGTAAGGCAATCATAGGCGTCCTCACTGACACCCGTTTTCTGCTCCCGCCACAGTATATGATTGACAGGTTGCGGTTGCCTGAGTAGTGGCCACGCCCCCACCGCCCACTCACTTAATAAGATATGTATTTTTAATAAACCTAAATAATTCTGTTTTAACTTTTTGGTAGAGCTTTTTTTAATGTTGTGGATTAATGTTGCCCTTTTTGAGCTTTTCTCCCCCGCTAGATTGTGGAGTGTGGGTTTGATATGTGGGTCAATGACAAATGATGGATCTTTGAAAAAAAAAAAAAATCAATCAATAAATAAAGTGTGCCAATTTCTTAGAAATGTAGTATTTGTATCCATTATCGTTTAATGCATTATTTACCATTTTCTACAAATACTTGATTTGGTTACATCACACATTTTCAAATATTATTAATATTTTAAAAGAAAACTGGATCGCTGTTTTTTCCTTCCTGTTTGTAATCTCTGGACAGTTACACCACCGAAATGTTTTTTTTTGTTTTGTTTTTTGCAAGAAAATATCAAAATGACATGTAATCTCTTTGGTTACGCAATATTTTCCCAGTTAGGGAAGTCTTTCTTGGACTCATAGCAGACAATACATAAGTTAACAAACACAACCATATGATAAAACATATACAAAAACAGCTTAATTTAAAATAAACATAATTTCAAAGGACCCAAAGGTTGAATTTATTCAGAAGTCTGACTGAGATTGGCACAAAAGTGTGGGACGCTAAACCATCAGCCTGAGACTTAGTTAAAATTCATCATTCAAAATATGAGTCTCATCGGCTACAATTTTTTGGACTTCCCTTGATACAGAATATTCAAAGTCTCTGAATAGATCAGTTTCCTCCAATCCTATTATATTCGTGGACACATGTTGTGTGGCTGCTGTATTCATCATAGAAGAGGTGTAATCAAGTCATTATTTGTATGATTTTACATAAAGTCATGGATGTGCGTTCAGATCTAATGTTTGCTTGAAATTTTAGATGAAAGATACCTTAAACTGGGGTGTGCTTCCCAAAACCATCGTTAGCTATACGGTTGCAAGTTCCATTGCAAGTTCTATTGGTAGCGACGGAACTTGTGACTAGTTGCTATTGGGAAACGCACCTATGGTTGGTTTTTAAAGACAGATTGTACCTTTATTGCCTATGATATCCTATAAGATTTCCAGAACTGATCTGTTGAGGTGACTGCAAGACGAAAATTAGACTATATATAACTTAGATTCAGTTTCTGCTGAAAAATGGGTATTGTATACGTTAAATATTTTCTTGGTTCTTTCTATCATTTGAATTTGTTGTTGGATCATTAGACATAATGGGCCAGTTGCATAAACTTAGCCACCATGTTAAGACTGTGTCTTAAGAACTAGTTTGACCAACTAGCAGTTGCCAAGGGGTAATTAGTCTTTCTTTTCCAATACAAATAAGACCAATATACCTTTTCATAACTGAATTAAAAAAGTTATGACCAGTCTTGAAGAAAAAAAAAAAATAGATGACTAACTTTTTAAGACTACTCTAAACAGTTTATGCAACTGGCCCAATGTTACAGTACAGTGACTTGGAAGTCACACAGTACTTTGCACACTGTATTTATCCAATCATGGTTGTTGATACCACAAATAAAATATACAGTGTGAAGCATCAGATTATGAATACCCATAATTGTTAAGTGTGGACAGTATGCAATGTGAAACAAGATAACAAATATGTTAAAAGCCCTTCTGTTTTCTTTATGAGGTACCTTCAAACAAAAATGCTTGTTTGCCATATTGAAGTGTGTACTACTGTATGTACTCTACTGTACTCTATGTACTCTAGTGAATGACATTTAGACTGGTAGTTTGCTATCCAGCATTGGAGCCTGTCCACCTCCGCTAAATGCGACTATTAAGTTCATGAAGTGTCCAACATTCCACACAATGTTTTTTTCAGGTAAACAGTGCATCTTTTAAGTATTTGAAGTATACTTCTTATTGTTGGAATTTTCAGTGTAACCTCATGCTATTTATACTACAAAATGGCATAAAATGTTGCATAAGTATGCAAATTGGGATGCACCCACGCTACTGGTCAAAAAATTGGAATAATTAAGTTTTTATGGAATAATTAACTCTTTTATGCTCACTTAGGCTGCATTTATTCGATCAAAAAAGCAGTAAAAATATTGAAAAATATTGAAATATTATTATAATTTAAAATATCTGTTTTCTATTTAAATATATTTTAAAATATAATGAATTCCTGTTACTGCAAAGCTCAATTTTTAGCATCATTACTCCAGTCTTCAGTGTCACATGATCCTTCAGAATTCATTTTAATTTAGCTGTTCAAGAAACATTTCTTGTTATTATCATTGTTGAAAACAGTTGTGCTGCTTAATATTTTTAACTGTGATGCACGACCATTCAAAATTTTAGGGTGAATAAAAAAAAAAAAAAAAATCAAAATACTTTAATTCAACAAGAACACATAAATTCATCAAAAGTGATTGTAAAGGCATTTATAATGCTACAACAGATTTCTATTTCAAATAAAAGAAAAAACAAACAAACAAACAAACAAAAAAAATGTAACTATTCCAAACTTTTGTCTGGTAGTCTAAAGTCTTTTATTGACTAGGTAGCAAAGACATACATAAATGCTCATGTGTATACATTGTGTAGGCCTACTTTAATATATTATAAATTTAGACTTTACCAAAAGTTATTGCCATCACACACAAATTGAATTTCTCTGCACTCTATGCAGTGTCTTTAAACCTCTAGGTTTATACATTTGAAAATGAACCAGTGATGTATGACTAATTGGACTATCCTCTTTCTCTCGTCTCGTATGTTGGCCTATTGTCATTCCCAGCATCACTCTTCCCCGCTCTGCCTTTCTTTCTTTCTTTCCTGTGTTCTCCCTCTTTCAATCCCTGCTCCCGTTCTCTGTTGTTTTTGTCAGGGATGCTGCCTCTCTTGTGTCCCCTCCAGGCATGTTGCTGTGGTGACAGCAGTAAAGGGGATGAGAGAGAGGGAGAACTATCACTTCTTTAACTCGCTGTATCTACCGTCCTTGCACTTGTCTGTGCATACTATGCCATGTCAATTGCCTCTGTTGTCAATCACATTCTTTTTTCTCCCTCCAGAGTCCATTTCTCATCCAGTATTAAACTGTTTCACTCGCCATAGCCATATCTTTGTATCTCAAGACTCTCTCACTTTATCGTCTTGTCCCAAAATCAAAGTTTCTCTCAAACACGTGTGTTTGAGGAATGTCTGTTCTAAGTCTGACCATTCAAATGGTTTTGTATCTATTGATAAGAAGTAAGCTGTCCTCTTATATATGCCCTCAGCATTATGGTTGTTTGTGCATGTTTAAATGTCTTTTATGTGTCTTCTGTAATCAGATACATTTGGCTGGGGTTTTGAGTGATGGTGATGTGCTGATGTGCACATTGTGGCTGAGACGTTGCTAGGCAGCGGGAGACATTAGTAAAACTAGACTGTTTCTGTTTGCTTTCGCATGTTGGTTGTGATTAATTCATGAGTAGCCCTGCTATGGGCACATTGATTATCCAGATAATCCATTATCATCAATGTGACTAGCTGCAGTCATGTATCCTTGTTTGGTGTTTAATTGCTTTTCCCAAGGTTTTTATTCACGGGGCATGCGAGATCACACGGAGACGGGTGCGTTCTGTTCTCTGTTCTCCTCCCCCTCCGTTACCCGTCCCTCATCCATCTCGTTTTTTTATGTCAACTAATTCATTCTTCCTCCCATATTCTCCCCGTCTGCTGTCGCACCATTTATCTGAACGTTTCAATCTTGGTCACAAATTTTATTTGCGTCGTCTTATTGTAGCAATGATTTATTTATTGTTACAATCTTAAGTTTGTATATGCAACAGACTCAAATGCGAAAAAAACAAAATGAGTTTCAGTCAGTGCAAGAGATTTTTGTTTATTGTCTTGTTTGCTGGTTAGCAAGCCTATAGCTGTTTATGTTTGTCCACAATGCAAAGAACATCACCTTCTTGCTTACATTTTCTAGACAGTAGGTTAAATATGAAAAGAATTCTGAAAAGAATGAAAATAAATATTTTCAAAAAAGAAAAAAATATTTGGAATATTAATTGCTTCTTATGGCACAGTGCCCACCAAAAGCTAGGAAATACTCTAGGTAGGTTCTGATTTCATGGTGACTTTTTGATAAGGGGCAAAAAAAAAGAAAAGAAAACATTTGATTAAATAAAGGAAGATAGAAAACTGAATGAGTTCAGAACATAGAAATATACTGGAGCTATTTATAAGCTATCTCTAAACTGTGTTCTGATTGGTCTGTTATTCTGTCAATCAATCAGGGAAACTCTAAAGGTGGCTGACCCAATAATTTAAAAAAAAACTGGATAAATGTACTGTAGCATTACATCACTTACTCAACAGTGGATCCTCTGCAGTGAATGGGTTCTGTCAGAATTAGAATCCAAGCAGCTGATAAAAACATCACAATAACCCATAACTAGTCAGCAAAACTCATGACCATCAATTAATGTCTTGTGAAGGGAAATGATGTGTGTTTGTATGAAACAAATCCATTATTAAGAGTTAACTGTTGTTTCTGGGTAAAATTCTGGGCAAAATACAAGCATAATAATGCTTCCTCCAGTAAAAAAATGTCAAGACGAGACAGTTAACAGAAATTTCATATTTTAGCTAGGAGCAACAGTTGTTTGCTAGTTTCGTTTGTTTGTTTGGACTCTCATTCTGACGGCACCCATTTACTGCAGAGGATCCACTGGTGACCAAGTGATGTAATGCTAAATTTCTCCAAATTTGTTCTGATGAAGAAACAAACTCATCTACATCTAAGATGGCCTGAGGGTGGATGAGTACATTTTAAGCAAATTTATTTTTTTTTGGTGAATCAAAATATAGGTGTAATCAGAAATAAATAATTATCACTGGTCTTCAGTGTCAGTTACTTTAATGCATTTATGCCGAATGATTAGTTGACCCAAAAATTCTGTCATTTACTCACCCTCGCTTTAATCCAAAATGTTAATTTTTTGGTGAACTATCTCTTTAAGAAGGATATATGTGGATGTTGTCCAAAATTTCACTTTTATCTAATGCATTTCCAAGTTTTTGTAAAAACTGTATGTTGAATTCTCAATCTGTGAATTGTGCAGCATAAATGGGCAACAAGACAGCAAGTGTGTCTTAATACAGGATTCATCCAGTTCATCTGCTCTGAGCTAGTTTAGAGAGCTGTCCGTGGTCCTGAAGTTTCCTCTAATTTCCATGGTGCTGAACTTTGTGTTGGCCTTTGAAGGATGCTTTTTTAGAAGAAACTAAGATAGCTATTCAGTGCAGCTGAAGACAAAAATGCTATAGACAAAAGGTTTTTCATCCTCTTCTTCACTCTATCATGTTCAAGGTTACATAAGTGTATTAAACTGAAATGACAGTGCCACCTCGGCAGCTACGTTCCATTCAGTCCACTCTTTCTCTCCTTTACTGTCCATTTTTTCAACTACTTTGGCAGTCTGATATGAATTAGCAAACGTCTGCGTGCATGAGTGTGCATATTTAGGCATATAAATGCACAAGTGTGTGAGTATGTGTACTTTTAAGTGAGTCAGGCAGGCCTGAACTCCAGGTGGGCCTCTACTGTTTGTACCCTTGAGCAGCTACTTAACCTGATTCGCTCCAGTGCCTCCCCAGCTGTACTAATGGCTAATGTGATTGTGGAAACAGAGGCCTTGGATAAAGGCATCTGCCAGGCAAATCGCTGGCAATATTGTGCAGTGTCACGACTTAAAGACTGATTTAGAGCGTGGAGCGAAGGATGAAGAAAGGAGACGGTGAAAAAGAAATATGTAGCGAGACATTAAAAATTGAATCACAAAGATGGATGACAAAGGTGAGTAAAAGGAGAGGCGAAGGAATAGACCTCGTCTGTAAAAGCAAATAAGATAAAGAAGAATAAGAAAAGAAACCAAAATGAAATTCAGTCTTTGGCAGGTTGATCAGATTATTCAGTATGGGATGACTGAAGCAGTTTTGCAAAAAGCTGACTCAAAGTTGATGATGCAGTGCAATGGCATATAATTTCGGTCAGAAGTGTCAGTGCATAAGATGGCAAGGCCAAGAATTCAAAGACTTGATATTGAAGATTTTGGAGAGAGCGGAGAGATAGAAAGGTGTTTGGATTGGTGTATCCAAGGCTGTAAAGTGTTGTAAAGTGTGTTTTTATAGCTTTTCAGAGAGACTGAAGGGCAATATTGGCAATATTAGTTTTTAAACACTTTTAATGAGGACTGCATCTGTATGAAGGTTGTATAATACTATTACCAATGCTAAATTATATAATTTACCACAGTTAAACTTGTGTGCTGATTTTTTTTTTCCAGAAAACAAGTTGCACCTGTTAAAATAGCTTTGAAAGACCTTTTTCTTATTTTGACTGGCTACGTTTTAGTTGAGTATGTTCATGAGTTGACTATGATACAAAAACTGTCTAGATAACAATGTTAGAGATGGTATGCTTGTGTGTTTTGGAAGAGATCAACATTAAAGCCTTTTCACTTGGCTATACATCACAATAGGGAAGACAAGATCACAACTTCTGTTTCATGCCGACATTAAGAGTTGCCCACAGAGATTTTGAGACCAGTGCTGTGTTGCCCTGAAAATTTAAAATTTTATGCCTTGCAAACTTAATGATTGGTTTTCTGTGATGTTCTGTATTTTACATTGTTGTTTCAAAGATTTATTTTTGTTAAATTTACAAAACAATTACTGGTCTTGAAAGCATCTTTGATATTATAAGATTTCCTGGCTGCATATTTTCTTTTTGTCAAGAAAAACAAACAAAAAAAACAAGAAAAGGAACTTATTTATAAATGTTTCATCAAATGAAATGAAATGAAAATAAATGTTTCAGCAAATTTAAAACATTTTTTGGCAAAAAAAAACCCATGCAAACTTTCGAACCAGGATTACATGAAAATCTTATTATATAAGCTTATATAAGATAAGATCCTCTTTTAACAGCATATATAAAAATACATGGCTAAATACATACATTATATATATATATATATATATATATTATTTTGGGATGAGACCAGTGAAAATGTTGGCAAGGCAGGTAAAGCTCAGGGCAAGTGGCCAGCAGCAGATGGATAGATAGATAGATAGATAGATAGATAGATAGATAGATAGATAGATAGATAGATAGATAGATAGATAGATAAACTTTAATTGCTGAGCCCCAAACTCTCTCCATTGTACATTGTCTGTGAATTTGCCTTAATTTACTGAATTGGTTACAATGTAATTTTACCTTCAACATCACAATATGTTTGCAACTCTATTAAACTTACTTACTCTCACCTCACAAAGCTTTTTTAAATGGTTCATTGTTCATTTATTTTTCATTTGGACTGATATTTGCCACTTGTAGCTTGTTTAGCCAGCTATTGTGTATATTGCTAGTGTTTGCCCTTTTTTGACGGGTCTTGATAGTAGAACACTTGGTGGGTGTTAACTATGATCAGTCTGGAAGTAATTGGTGGTAGATATTATTTTGTAACACTTTTGCTGTATTTCATAGAATTTTCAGACCCTCAAGTAAGCAACTCTTCAAATCTGCTGTATTATGGAGTTTACATGGGGCCGTGTCTTTTCCCCAGCTTCTCTTTTAAGTCATAAGGTTTCATTGTGTACAGCAAAGCAAATTCACAATCAACATGCAGGTCAATAAATGGCCACGTACCAGCCGTCTCTACTGACCAAGCAGCAACGAGCGCGATCGATTAAGGAAGTAATTAAGTAAGGCTCCCAATGAATCCATGGGTGGTCATCCCTTGTTTTGTTGTTCCTAGTATGTCTTTGTCTCTCTCCTTACCTTTTTCATTATCTCTTACACTGAGTTTGCTCCTTTTGCCTGCTTTGATAAGATAAGCAGAGTAGTCCCAAAGGATTTAAAGACATTTGAGTTTGGCCTCGTCTCAGACACCAGCCTGGTATGACTTTGCTGAACTTGGTTCAGCGCTTAGTCTGAGATGTGTTTGAGGGTGACTGATGACTCACGCTGATTGATAAGGTCACGCTATTGTACTACAATGCACTAACGTTGATTTGTCTGCTCAGGAAGATGTGAACACTCGAAGGAAAATGCCCTCAGTTGATTTCAGACCAAAAGTAGATCTGCCAACTTGACTGAATCACTTATTTTCAAGTGATTTTTCCTTGATTTTTTCCTTGAGTTTAAAGCTCAAAGCTGCACAATATGTGAACCTTAACTAAAGTTAACTGCTGTCTGTTTTGTATGTGTCCTTGGGCCCTCAAAATTATTGCTGTAGAAATAAAAGTAATATGATTTTAAAAATACTTTGTGCTTTGACTCTTAAAAATAAAGTTTCTTTATTGGCATTGATGGTTTCATGAAGAATCTTTAACATCCAACTTTTGTACTAAAAGTCTTGATAATGGAAAAAAATTCTTCATATTATTACAGTTTTTTTAATCACATTAAGAAAAATTATTTTCAAAGAAATGTGTTTTGGGGGGAACCAACAATTCTTCTTTTATAGCATCACTGCAAAAACACAGCTTTATTTTTAAGAGTGTATCTGAGTATATGTGGCTGATTTTGGGCCATTTTAATCATTCTATAAAATCTGAACCGATCTTTTTACAAATTATGTAAAACTGTCGTAATAATAATGAAAACAGTATTGTACTATTCAATGTGGCTCAATGCTATTATGGCTTCTTTATTTTTAGTAATGCTTTTTTATGTTTCCTGCAACTATTTATATTTTTCATTACTGTTTTCATTTACTATTTTCATTATTGTTTTCTGTTTTGTTACTAGAAGAAAAAGAACAAATTTGTAACTCCATAAATTCAAACACACTTTTGCTGAAAAACAATGCAGAACATTACTGATTGATTTGAAGTTTTTTGTGCATTCTATTGTGCAATTTTTATTGTTTATTGCAAAATCTGCAGAATTTGCATATAAGAGCTCATTTGCAAAAACAGATAATTCCGTTTTTAACAATTTTCAAAAATCATGTTTTTTTCGTGTGCATTCCAATTAATCTCAATCAAACTGCAGTTGGGATCTTTTGATAAAGTAAAAATAAAAAAAATACAGCTAACTAACAGTAAATCACAATAAAAACATGATAACATAATAAAAAACATGATTTCTGAAAATTTAAAAAAAACCCAGAGTTATCTGTTTTTGCAAATAAACTCTTTATATCACATAAAGCCCAAACATTTATGTTTGCAAGGCATAAAATGAATGCACAGGATCAATGAATGTACATTTTTCTGTGGCAGCTCTCTCACACTGGGCCCAGGCCAGCAGACCACCCTTACTGAACACTGATTAGATGTTCTACTGACAAAATATAACTTTATAAGCCTTTTTAGTATTTTATTTTCCAAAAAAAAAAAAAGAAAAAAATGTTTCAGACCTGATTTTCAATTATATTCAGTGTTTCAAAGCAATTGCCATATAGCACAGTCAGCTTTTGAACTCTTTAGCTCCAGCTTCAGAGCTTCAGTTGGCCTTAACCAATAGTGCTCTCTTATTGTTTGCCCTCCCTTCATATTTCACTTTGGTGGATATTTTTTGCCTTCAGTATAAATGTTATGCCAAAGGTTCAGGATAAAATAATTGTGCGGTTGACCTTTTTTCCCTGGTATGGATAGATGAAGGCTCCTGCGTAAGAGGCAGAGGTAACAAAACGGATCAACAGAACCCTGAGGGAGAATAGATGAAATGTCACATGGGCGATCACAGAGAGGGTTCACTTTATGTGGAAGATGTGTTCCCTTAGACAATATTTTTCTTTCTTTTTATAAGTCTGAGAGATGATATTAGTGTCTGAGTTTGGGTGAAATAGAAACCCCATTTATTCACTTGGCGTGTGTGTGGTCATTTGGGTGTGTTTTCAAGAATTTCATTCAGTTACGCCAACACATTGTGCGAAGGGCAACTCATCCGGCCTTCCTGAAAGGAGTAGGAGAATTCAATAGGTGCTGATTGAGGTGGGCATGGCGGGTTGCCCCCTACTGACTCAATCAGTGTGGGTGTATGTGTGTGTGTGTGTACTTGTATTGTATGTGAATGCTGGTGCAGGGTCACCAGCCTCTTTTATCCCGTATACTTGTGTAACACCTCATTATCGAAGAGGCATGGCAGCCATTTGGGCCATTTTTGGTTTGAAGCCAATATGAAGTGACATCCACAATCTGTTTTACTTCTGTCAGTAAGTTAAAGCATGAACTGCTAATAAGTATCTTAGGGTTTATAACCTATATATTTACGAGTTCTCAAATATTTATTTCAAGATGCACAGATTTGAGTAAACTTCAAATGTATAAATCAAATAAAATCTACTACGCTTTACAATGCAGGTGCTCCCAGCATGCATTGGAACATGAATTATTAATAAGGTTGCATATTTTCAATGCTTGCCAGGTTTATTTGCACTGTTGCTATTGCTGATGTTGTTATCAAGTTTTTAAAGTTGTTTTTCTATGCTGAATTAATTTTTTTTCCATCGATGATTTACATGACATTTACATTTATGCATTTGGCAGATGCCAAAGCAAGTTACACTGCATTCAAGTTATATATTTCATTGGTTCTTGCGTTGCCTGGGAATCAAAACTATGACTTTGGCATTGCTGGCTGTTTGTGTTGCAGTACAGAAGTAAAAAAAAATATCCCGTTATTGTGTTTTGTGCACTAAGTGTGTAGGTTTCCTAAATTTAGCATAAAGAAAAAAATATTATAATATAATAATAAATATTAAAAATTAAGGTAAATATTGATTTCCTAAGCTCCTGAAATTTATGAAAAATCACTGATTGATTTATCTAGCACATACCAAATCAAATGTTTAACTGCACAATGTGAGTATTAGATCTCACTCCACATTTCCAGAAGGTTCCAGAAGCTTTCTGATATTTATAGCGAACTCTAGAGACTGGCGACCACCTCAGGAGTTTTCTGTGGCTGGCACATCCACCGCTGAGGTAAGCACTGGACCAATCATGGATTCTGTTGTTGAGCTTTGGGCCAGGAGGGTCAGTGGGTCAGTCTGTAGCGTCTCAAACCTCTGCACTGTCGGGGCCTAAAGGAGGCAAATGACCTAATTAGCTGTCTGAATAATTGCCTGAAGTCTGCATGAGGTCTAGCGGGGTCAGTTATGTGTGCGTATGTGTGTGTGGCTTGTTAAAATCCTGAAAGAAGTTTATCTCTCTTATCATCAGGTAGAGAGATCATACAACCTTATATAATCACTTATACTTAAACTACCGGTCAAAAGTTTAGAATAATTAAGGTTTTTTTTTTTTTTTATGTTTTTGTGAGAAGTCTCTTATGCTTAACAAGGCTGCATTTATTTAGTTTAGGTAAGCATTTACTCTAATAAGCATAAAATGACATGCCATAAACAGATCTCTAAATTATTCTATCGGATTTGTTTTTGTTATTGATTCAGTTATGTTAAAAATAAACAATTCTCTCTTTTTACCCACCATCTTGGGTGGATTTCTATTGTCTTCTCCATGAAAGATTCATGTCAGTCTGGCTTAGAATTTGACCAAAAGTGCAATGCTTAGTCTATGTCGGCAGCTCACTAGGTTTTGGAACGGAGCCATGATGTCCACCTCCATTTATATCTCTCTTTCAGCCTGGTAGACAGCTGTGTTTGAGAAAGCAGCAGGAGCTATCCAACCGTCCAGGCCTAAGGAAGCATGTCAGAGTAGTGAGATGCTACGCATAAGTCCATTTTTTAACCCGATTCTAGTGCAGAAACAAACATCAGCTTCAGGCTGTGTGGCCGATCCAATTCTGCCATTGCGGAACCGCACAGATTTTATGGTGTAATATCTCATGGTTTCATTCTTAAAACTGCTTCGCTATTGCATCAGAAAAGTAAGCCTACAGCCCACCTGTTGAGATTGTCCAGCTTCCCGAGCCATGTCTCTCACGGGAGTTTAGTTGAAATTTTAGAATCAGATTATGACTTTAGGCTGTTTTTCAAAACCTAGTGTGTACTGCTTACCTTAACACAATTTTTGAGCATTAGACATGCTTTTGAGATACCTTATTTTGGCCGAGGAAAGATTGCATATATATTCTTTGTGGATAAGGCAATCCCACAATGCATTGTGACAATCTCAGCAAAAAAGAATCCATCTATTATTCAATGCTAAACAGTATTGTCATGAAATCCAATGGCAAGTATAATGTTTGACTCAATATTTATGTGTACATACTTCTGTGTTTAAAGTTTAGCTACTTGCTATCTGCAAAGTTAGTTGTGTGCTAGTTAAATATATTGTCCTGCTCACAAAGATTGGAAATGAGTGGCTGTTTACAAAGTTCTCAAATTGTCATAGCAATGTTTTATGTCAAATACATATAATAATATACTTTTTAACAAATTAAGCTTTTAAGCTTTTAAGTTGCAATACAATATGTATTAGAAATATGTATAAATAAAAATGTGTGTGTATAATATATATATGTATATATATATATATATATATATATATAATGTATGTATGTATATATGTGTGTGTGTGTGTGTGTGTATACATACATATTACATATACATATATACATACAGTATATTTGTCAAAAACCTCACTGTACCTCACAGAAAAAATATTATAATGTATCATATTTGACAGTCAGTGAGCATCATGCATTTTCTTTGAATGGAAAAGAACAGTTTTGACATTTTGACATCCTCTACGAGAGAAAAGCATACACGTTTGGAGCAACATGAGGGTGGGCAGATGATGACAGATTTTTCAGTTTAAAGCAAATGATCTGTGGAGAGTGCGCAGATGGGGCTGATCAGATTTAGACAAGTAAAAAGGTGATTTCCACCACAACATTTGAGAAAAGTAACATGCTTTTGTAACTGTATTTTTGGAAGTTGCATTCAGAATCCACTTGGCTCATAAATCTGAGGGGGCGCGTTTGAATAGGCATGATGCTTCTGGTGGTGAGAAAAGCAGCAATTAGGTTTGTGTAATGTTTTGACATTAGACTAAATATCAGATTAGTCGCATAGCAGAGCTTGTGTGTTTTCCTGGGTGAATTACTGACATTTACACACTTGTTAGTGCAGCAGGAAAGTTGCAATGTAGTGAATTTGAGCTACCTCATGAGGGATTCATCCCAGAAATACACATTTTGTAATGCATAGCTTCATTCAGTGATGTGTCGTGTGATACAAGAGTGGGTAAAATATTTTTCACATACTAAGGGACCTAGCTGGTAAATTTAAAGAAGATGAGCCAGGGTATTTCTCCTTGACACATGATTTTGACCAAGGGAGTCGATAGACCCTTTTTACGGGCACAAGCCCCATGCAGTGAAATGCCGCTCTGACTATCGTATACCAACATGAGAATCATTTTCTCATTTTAGCAATCAAGTCATGTGTTTTCTGTCAGCTGTTTGGTATCAGAACTAGCAATGATTCTCAAATGAGTCTTTTGATCTATGTCAAACTGATTTTCAAAAAGGCCTGAAACTGTTCACAACTCAGTTTGGTTCGTTAGGACAGTTCACTCACAGACTGAATCGATTGCAGCAAATTCTCACATAGAAATGTTGGGATGTTTTTTAAGACAGAAAACAAAAAGAGCACCGGATGAGATCGATATTTACCTTCAGTCCATTGTAGGAAACAGAACTTGCAGAAGTCTTCTATCTTTTTATCATTGACGAAGCAGCTTTTTATTGCATGAACATCTCTATGAAGGTAAAGATGATAAATTTCCATTTATATCCAAAACAATATTTAAAAAAATAGTTTCAAAATACAGGCTTTTTTGATGGGGGGCCTGTGCCCAAGTACTGATGAAAGTCTAGAAACCGCCACCAGCATAAGCAGCATTATGCACCAAATGTTGTTGTGATCTATTGTATTGATCATATTGGTTTGAGGCTTGAGATCTGTCTCTCTGTAATTAGAAAGCCATATTCTGTATCCATCCTGAATTTGCAAACTGTCCATTCCCAGGTTTTTTTTAAAAACCTTCACATCACCAGCTTTAATGCTTCTTGTGCTGAGATTGTGTAGTTTTATCATTGCCTTCATTGCACTTCCTCAATTGCTTACGCTGCTTATTAGCAGAGCTCTGATCTGTAGGAGTGTCACTCTAGCCTTATGGGAAATCAATGGCTAATCGGAATGAGGGTCATCCAAATCTACCACAGTGATTCTGCCACGGTGGCTCTGGAGCCAAATGAAAACGCAAAGTAAAGACATAAGGGCTCGGACCTTAATCACATAAACAGCCAGGGATAAAGAGTTCTGCTTAGCAAAGAAGTAATGTGAGAGAAACCGGCCCGACAAAGAAACCCAGAACAATTCCGTCGAGAATTTGGTGTTTGTTTGGGTTTAATGAGGTTTTGAGTGTGGTGTGACACTGGGAAAGTGCTTCTGTTGAGACTGCTTACCTCTGCTTTATCTGAGAGATAGAGAGATGGAGAAAAAGCAGCAGAGTGGTGAAGAGTGGAGAGGTTCGCTCAGGCACTTGGCAAATACGAAGCGGTTCGATCGCAGATCGTAACGGATACCTCAACACTCAACGTTGTCATAGTGACACACTGAGAAAACAAAATCTGTTTAATTTAACCGAGTGGGTTATGCAGCGATATCAAAAGCCTCACAACGGCTGCTTATTACTACAAGGAGCGCTCGATGACACAGAGGAGGACGATGTTTTCCAGCGAGCCGACTCGTACCATGCTATTGATTGGCCTGTGAAGAGGTCCTTGTGCAACGAGAGCCAGTGCTCAGTCCTCCATTACGATAATTGCGTTGTGTATCACATCTGTCGCATCAGCTCTGGCATTGGCGATGAATAAACAGTGACAGTAATGTCTCTCCTTTGTTTTAAACCGTCTTCTGTCCTTTTTTAATGCTGATGATGGTGCATAGCAAAAAGATCCAGCAGGCCTAATGGTGCCCTCGGGGCAAACATAAACAGAATTCATTACCGGATAAAAATGCAAATGTTTGATCAGAAATTCTTTTAAAAAAACAACAACGAAACACTGAGGTCCATATCTATCCACTGTTAATTTAACAGTTCTAGAAAATGAAATTTTGTCTGTATTTACTCGTCGTCATGTTGTTTTAAACCTAAATGCGGCTATTCTTTCAGAGGAACAAAAAAGGAGATTTTTTAATGCAGATTTTATCAAACAATTATGGTTCATTGTGACCAAGACTATCAAGTAAGAGGTCAGAAAAAAACAAAACAGCAACAACACAAATAAAAGCACCATACGAGTACATTACATTTGATTACATTCCATGTCTTCTGAAGCTGTACGATAGCTTTGTTTAATGAACAATCTGATAATTAAGTCATTATTGCTCTCCTCAAAAGCTTCAAAAGTGTGGGGTTGGTAAGATTTTTAAATGTTTTCGAAACAAGTCTCATGCTCACCAATTTCTATTTATTTAATCAAAAATACAGTGAAAACAAATTATATGACAATTTACAACACATTTTCTATTGTAGTATTTTTTTTAGAATGTAATTTATTACTTTTGACAGCTGAATTATTCAGCATCATTACTCTTCAGTGTCACTACATCCTTCAGAAATCATTGTAATACATTGATTTGCTGCTCAAAAACTTTTCTTATTATTGTTGAAATATTCATATTTTTGTGGAAACATGATTTTTTTTATTTTTATTGTTATTTCATGATTATTTAGTTATTTTTGAAGAACAGGCCAGTATTTTAGCACTAAAATGGTATTGCAAGTTACAACGTATATGCCAGAACCAATGCTGTTTTGGTATCTGTTAGGTTGACATGCCATTTTTAAGTTGTGCCATTGCTAAATAATTATGATAAATATTTTCATAGTAATATAATTTTAATTGCACTTTTGATCATTTTGATTATTTTAGTTGTGTAGTATGCACATATTAAAAACAATTTTTGACCTTTTCACTGACCTGTTTTAAAGATGAATAACAATATAACGACTATTGAATTTCACTCATTATAAATGAACCTTTTTGTTCTTTATTCCCAAATTTTCATCCTTTGAATCAAAGCGTTTTGCATTTGATTATAGCAAACTGTTTCTAACTAAAAGGTCAAACTCAAACATTGCTGTAAATATCACTCTAGAAGCAAACATGTAAATAAGGCCAGAGGTACACAAACACAGTAACAAACGCGTGCGATCGCACAACACTTCACGCTGAGGACCAATCAGACAGCCGACCTCACTTGCCACTGGGGCTTTGCTCCTGCCTCTGTTTGACATGCTGGGCCTGTCCCAGAGGAACCTGCTTTTATAAGGCAAACGTTTGGAATTAGCATTTTCACAAAAGGGCAGCAAAGTCCTCTTGTCAGGAACGTGGAAAGGTCACCAGGTTTCCTGCTGCATCGAGACCCCCGAATGCTGTGATATCACTCCTCTCTCTCAGTCAGCGAGGGCAGCAGAAATTGAGAGATGACTCGGGCTCTATCTCCGGTGACATTACGAGGGTCATTTAGCACTCGAGATTGAGAGCCATAATTGGTTATGAGGGTCCAACACTGAAATATGGCCAGTGTCGCCGAAACCATGAAGCATGGACTACATCCACCCAGACACACTCAGGCAGTGACTCTGAGAGGAAAAGCCGAGAGGGCGGGCGCTGAGGCATGCAGACTCAACTTCACTGGGTCTGCCTGCCATCCTGCTGGGGCTGGTAGAGCGTGGCACGGATGTCTCTCTGAGAACCAGCCAGACGGGGTCTCCTCAGAGACCACCTCGGGTTGGGTGGGAGGTGTGCGTCTCTGTGCTTGTATCGAGGGGGAAGGTGGGTGGTGTCTGATGGGCTACATGCTTACACGGATGAGTTAGCTAAGCCGAGAGATAACAGAGACATGGAGTGGCTTTAAGAACGAGGCGAGGGTTCAGTGGAGGAGATCTCCGGCTATTGTGAGTGTAATCATTGATAGAGAGGGCAAAGTCATACTTCAGAAAGGCTTCCAGGCTTAACTTCAATTTCAGCTTGCTTTTTTTTTCTCCCTGAATGGAGACATCGCCCTACTTCACGTATTTTACTTCTGATAATGAATATGGACTTGAAATGAACTATTTAGGGAAACATTTATTTTGAATGGTCATTTGCACACCTTTGTGCCATCCTAAGTATGACTGTTTATATTCAGTAAAATGCAAATTAAGATAGCAAAGCTAAGGTCATGAGTTCAATTCCCAGGGAACACGTGATAAAATGCACCTTTTAGTTGCTATAGATAACAAAATACATAAAAATGATAATAATACACACTAATTAATATGTAATACTAATATTACACATACTGTATACTACCATTCAAAAGTCAAACAGTATTACTGTGAAATATTACTATATATATATATATATATATATATATATATATTTTACTTGAATATATTTTAAAATGTAATTTAATCCTGTGATGGCAAAGCTGAATTTACAGCAGCCTTTTCTCTAGTTTTAAGTGTCGGAAATCTAATATGCTGATTTTATACTCAGGAAACACAAGATCCAGGGGGCGGAGTTGGATCTAGACTCCAACTCCTCCCACCTTGCATAGACCTAAACCTACCCGTCTCCACCCCGTGATCCCTAAACCCACCCATCTCCACCCCTAAACCCACCAATCTCCACCCCCTGGACGTGGATCCAACCCCGCCCCCTGGATCTTTGTTCTGCAGTGAGGGGCTACTGAAAAATCTTACTGATCCCAAATTACATTGCATATTGTTGTAATGACAAACTTTATTATGGTACATAAATAATTATCATTAATTATACATGTACGTGTGACGTGCAGTGTATCTCTTTGACATCTGTTTAGCTTCTAAATAAAGTTTTTATATTTTTTATGATTTATTGTGCAAGCTCTTTCTTCACTGCTGTTGTTTTTTCTTGAGTACATACACTTAATAATTTGATGTTCAGTACTGACAGTTCTTTTGGGAGTTTCATCTTGCAAAAATTATGAGTGGCTTGTGCTTTTGATTGATTTTACTAAACTGCTTTGTTTAAATAATAAATAATATACAGTTGTAACTGTAAAATAATAACACGCTTATGATTTTATAAACATCTCTTGACACCGGGCAGTCAAACCGCGCAAGTTTTTAATAACTTATAAGCCAGTGGAATGCATCCTGATATATTCCTACTCTATTATATACCTGCACATCTTTTGTATCACTACGATGTAGATGTCTCACATCACTTGCAAATGCATGTCAAATCTCTAATTCCACAGTGTGAGCTACAAGCACAGCTCAGCATGGAGCTTCAACGCATTAAGTGTATTAGATTTCAATCTGACATCTGGTCATTATCATCTCCTCTCTCTCTCTCGCGCTTTCTCTCCCTCTCTCTGTCTTTCACATACTCCATCTCCATAAACAATTCCATTTGAGAAGCTCTGCTGCTGCTGTCAGCTTCTTACATTTTCCAACATCTCCTCTCCTCTCACACCCCCCCCCCCCCCGTTCGTGCTGTAGTTTGTGCGGCGTACATCGAAGCAGGTGAGTAAATCACAGAGATGCTGAGTGCGAGATAACGAGGCGATGGGGGATTCTCACTGTTGCAGATGCATCGCCCAAGGCTGAATGGAAAGGTGGAGCAAACCAGCACCAGCACAGATGTTCACATGATGCACCATGATAGGGGTCATGGATACCAATGAAGACCCTTGGAGTCTTGCACCTTTTTTAAAGGTAAAATGTGAAATTGCAAGATGTAATTGGAAGTAAAATGGCTTGGTTTCCCAAACCCTCCCCATCACATCCTCTGCCACTGGTCATCAAATAGATAGTCCCACCCTAAACTCACGCCACTGGTTACAATGTTGATATTGCTGGTTGGGATGCTCAAACCTCAAAAAATTATATTCTCCCTTCAGGCAGCTGTGGTTACTGAAGGAGTGCCTTGTTGTTCCTTCAGAAGGCTTTCTAGAACCTATCCACCCGAAACCATCGCAATTTTCAAAAAGCAACTGAAGACACATTTTCCGCTAGCACTTAAAGGAATAGTTCACCCAAAAATGAAAATTCTGTCATTAATTACTCCTGGAACGCTCCTGTCGTTCCAAACGCGTAAGATCTTCGTTCATCTTCAGAACACAAATTAAGATATTTTTGATGAAATCCGAGAGCTTTCTGACCCTCCATAGACAGCGACACAACTACCACGTTCAAGGCCCAGAAAAGTAGTTAGGACATTGTTAAAATAGTCCATGAAACATCAGTGGTTCAACCATAATTTTATGAAGCTATGAGAATACTTTTTGTGCGCAAAGAAAACAAAAATAACTTCATTTGAGTACCACGACTCACAACCCTAAACCAAAATTCCTCTGCTCTAGCTTGTTTCCTAATCCAGCAGTCGAATAAATGTGGCACTGTATATTGCAAATATTGCTGGCTTTGTGACAAATTGCATATGCTTCTCTATACTTTGAATAAATGCATCTGCTAAATGCATAAATGTAAACCAAATGGTCAAGGTTTGCCTGATTAGCACAGACCATACCCATAACCTTTCTGCTATGTGCATTTGCATATCATTTTTCATTTTGCAGGGTTTTGTTATCTAAAGTGATTTACTGTTCATTGCAAGTGCATTTTTATCAGAATGCGTTCAACCCATGACCTTGGTGTTGTTAGCGCTATTGCTCCTAGAGCTGATATACAGGAACCTGCCTGCATCACACCTGACCGAACTCAGGTGCTGCGTTAGTATTTTCAGATCAGGACCCAAATTTAAACATGCTTGTTTTTCATAATGTATATTCAAGGAACAAATGCAACTCTTTGTTTCCTGAAATATAATGATGCTCATATGATACTTGCCCTTAAAGTCTTACGTTTGAAAAGACAAATGATAAGACAAGGAGAGCTAGAGCATCTGATGCCCTTGCATTGTCTCAGACTCCCAAGACACTTGCTCATTTCCCTTCAGGACTAAAAGGAGAACAGAATAAATACAGGATTTTATATAAGATTCAAACAGATTTCACAACTTTAATAAACATAAACCGACATAAAATCAACCTTTGAACTACACTGGTCCTTCTGGGAATGTAGATATGCAGCTATGTCTTATTTAGATTTTTATTGACCTTCAGCATTATTGTTGGTTCTTAAAGCAGGGTTATTATAGTTAACTAAAAAAAAAAAAACCTTGAGTATTTTTGTTGAGCATGAAACACTGAAAAAAATAATAAATTGTCAGTTTCATTTAAAGTTTACTAAAATAATTAAAACTAAGTCTTTAATCTTTAATATAAATAAAAAACTATATAGACATAGCAAAAGTAAAATCTAAAATCCACAATCATTTAGGAGTCTATGGAAAGTGTGTGACTGTAAAATATTTGGCTGCATTTTTGTACCTCAAACAGTTGAACATGCCCCTAGCAATGGCAAGATCATGGGTTTGATTCCCAAGGAATGCATACATTTAAGGTATATCTTGAATGCAGTGAGCATCTGCCAGATGCATGAATGTAAATGCATCAAAACAGTGCACAGTCAATAAAGACATCCTATGATTATTTCCAAATGTATTATACTTTTTAATAAAAGTGTGCAATACACATTTCAAATCTGAATGAAACATGTACAGTAACGAAGCGAATTATGCTCTGAATCCACCAGAAACTCCAGCAGTATCAGCAGATTTTGACAGATGTCACTGACTTCACCTCTCAACGACGGGTGACTGGTATTTATAACATTTTTGTCTCTTTAACTGCTGTCAATCTCACAATCCCACTGCTCAGTTTTCCTAGAGAATGAATTGAAAATGAACACTCATCTCCGCTCGCTTTGCGCCACGTATGTTAAAGCAAAGAGAGCGATGGATAGGGGGTAAAATCAAGTTGTAATAAAGGTTGTTTGAAGGATTGAATGTGCGGGACCAAAGACACTGAAAGACACAGCTACACTTTAAACTTGTAATTACTCCACCATAGAAAGACAGATTAGAATCATCAACCAATAGAAAACGAGTGTTTCCCTGTAATTACAAAACAGACAGAGACAAAAAGATACAAAGGACATAAAGCATCAGAATATACATCCTGTCACCACAGACACTAATGGGAAACAGATAGAGAGAACATGGGGACGGGAAAGATAAATTCGTTACAAAACTCACAGCTTTCGTGGATTGTATTATGTCTTCATAATTGATGTCAGAGTCCAGTTTGGATTTGAAAAGAAATCCTAATTGACTAATGTGATGAGGGATTTTGTGTGCAACAGGTGGGACAAAAGACTTTGTAGAGATGATATTTGTTGAAATATCAAAACAGCACTTTGCACATGCAACGCAGACTGGCATAGACTGTGTTAAATATTGTTTACTCAGGTGGAGTCAAAATCAGTGTATTAAGATTTGCTTTGTTGAATGCTTGATGGCCTCAAAACAATAACATATTTATGTATGCCACTGCATACAAGCAAAGCTAATAGAAGCACAATTACAGAGAATACATTAGGATTAAAGGAGAAACAAGGCACATTTTCAATTTAATTAAATATGTTTATTATTTATTTCAGAAGATACGGCTCAGGGAGCGCGGGGGCTGAAGTAACCAGCTGATTTTAAAAGCGTGATGGGAATAGAAGAAGCAGAAGTGAGATGCATAGATAGCGTCATGCTGGGTATTATTACTGTTTCACTGTTCATTGCATTTCAGCTTTTAAACTTGAAAAATAGTTTTCTATTGTGAAGTACAATAGCGATTTTTGTGGAAATAATGTAGCTAAACACAAATAGGGCGATGAAAGAAATGAGAGTTGATTTGTTGGAGTGTTTTTTCTTTATTTGAGAGTGTTTACATGCACATCAAAATTAAAATTAAGCTAATTAGAATCTTATTATGCTAGAAATGTGTTTATATGAGATTACATGTTTTTCCCTCCAATGTTGATGCCAGTTTATTGAGCAAGTCACTTGCTTTGGATAAAAAGTGTCTGTTAAATACATGTAGCTGTTCATTTTTCAGCTTTGCTTTAAAAAAAAATCTGAATGTCATTCAGTTACTTAAAAATGAAACTGGTTAAATTATTTTGATGAGCTCAAATAAGGGAAAACATATATTGTTATTAAAAGTGATTAAACGTGTTGTCATTTGATTAAACGTGTTGTCATTAGATATCAGGATTTTGTAAATCCACATTTATGGATAAACAGAAACAGACATGGATTATATTTCAATGATTTTGCATTCACTCACCAAGTTTTGCATTCTTACAAGAAACTTTGCAAAGGTTTTGTGAGCCAATGCAAAAGCACTGAAATATAATTTTTCCACCAAGAGTAACTTCCATCATCATGTCCCTTTAGGGGCATTCGCTGGTTGGACACACAAACTATCCATGATACATGGCAAGATTAAAGATAGCAAGTCTGTGGAAAACAAATGACACTTTTACATTCAAATGACAAATGCAGTATGCTAATGCTAAGGCTGTTTTGTTTTTCAGGAAATTAAACTCACTTTCCAAGGTTTAATGCTATACTGTACTCAACAACAAAGATAGAAGTAAGTGAACTTTTTTTTTTTTTGCTTCACCCCTGGGAAAAAACAGAACTGTAGATAGCTCACAGAAAAAGTAAACTTACATTTTCCCACAAACCCTGGAAAAAAGGTAACTTTGACCATGTTTATTGTAGGTTCAGGCTTATGTTTATTCACACTATACCTAGATGTTTATTCTGGTAGATAATGTATCTTTAAAATACATATATACAGTATACAGCTGAAAGGTATTATTTTATTCCATATAGAACTTTTCTATTTCTGCCTTACTTTTTCTTTGTTTGCTCATTAATAAACATATAAATAAACTTTAAGGGAACCTTAAAGTAGTGTACTGAAGATTTTGAAATATTACATACTATAACTACATCTGGTATGCAGGGCAACTGAGTTCGCTTGAGCATTTTGTCCACTCTCATTGAGTCAGGTTTTTACTGTACTCTATTAATAGGCACAATGACCCCTCAAACAAAAGGGTCAGTTTGTATTTGTGCCTCCAACAAGCTCAAGCCAGATTGATATACTCACTGAAAAAAGTACAAACAGCAGCAGCAGGCTTTTCTGCTAACCTGACTAGTTGGTTCTTTGTGCATTGGCATCTCAGACCTCTTCTGGTTCAACTTACACGGTAAGAGATGACTTCTCCAGCTGGGATTGAGATGAATTTGCATATAAATGTTGTATTTACCAACACAAAGTATGTTAGAAGGGTTTTAGTTTTGCTATTTTCAGTGCAACAAGTCCAGCATAAATGTACTGTGAAGTCTGAAAACCTGGAATGCTTTTCAGTTTAACCTGAAAAACCATTAAAATGAATAAATGACATAAAATGAATCACAGTGAAAACAACTTTCACTCAGAAATTGCTCAGAAACAGCAAGTAACATGTTGAATTCACGTGAATCTTTGAAGAATGAAATAGTGTTTCCTTGTAAAATGTGAATATTTGCAGTGTAGAAATATTTCAGACTCTGCACTAAATAACTAATTAAATAAACAAGTTTGTGACATTGATTATGTGAGCATTTTTTGTAGGTGGTCAGATATTTTTGCTTCAACTGAAGCACAAAATGTTCTTTGGAACATCTGAAATCATGCTGAAGAACATGATCATCAGATTTTGTTCATGCAGTTTGAAGCAAAAGGGTGACAAACCAAATACTGGAAATCGTGGAATTCATACAAATGTTCATCTCTTTTTTAAATTCAGTTATATTTTCTGGATAATATAATTTGTATTGAAGAAAAATGATTACGTTAAGACTGCAAACAGAAGCAGACTTTTGTACCCCATAAAATAATTACCAAATGTCTGGTTTTTATGTAAGATGATGTCATTCCACAAAAAAAACATATCACAAGTGTCAGTGAAATTCTAATTGAATTATTCTAATGATTATCTTTATAGTAAAGGATCAGTGGCCATTGAAAAGGCTCATTATGGAAGGCACCAGAGGACGCATTTTGCAGCTAATGGTGATGGGCGTTTTGCTGGGGTAAGATTCTTAATACCCATAATTCCAAAACCTCTTTCATAGTATCTTATATAGCAAATTACAGTTCTTATTCCATTTATAGTAAAGCAAAATCCATTTCACTGAAAAGAAAAGTCCTCCATCTATTATCCATTATTTTAACAAGTGCTTTTATCTCAGACTGGCCAAATGGATCTGTGTCTCTTTGTCTACCTGGTATTATCGTGAGCAAATGAACCAATTATCTAATTTCATTATATCCATCCATTATAGATAAGCATGAGTGTTTTCACAGTAATCTTGTATCTTTTTAGCAAGACCGATAAGGACGTATTTTTTTGTCTGATGATGATCTGACTTCTGTTTGACCTTATAGCGCAACCGTCCCAGGACACAGGGCCATCCAGACCCCTGACTATGATGACACCTCCACGCCTGAGATCCTGAACCCTTCCTGGATGGCCACCATCCCTGACGTCTACTCCCTATCGGACGTGACGATGCCCGGGACACACAACACCATGGCCCTGTACGGCGGCACACTGGCCGAATGCAACTCCTGGTCCCTCGCCCTCCAGCTCCGCGCCGGAATCCGCTTTCTGGATATCCGCGTTCGCCACGCCAAAGGCAACCTGACCATCCACCACGGCATCTCGTATCAGTATGCTCACTTTGGGGACGTGTTAATGGACATGGTGGCTTTCCTAAGGGAGTATCCTTCGGAAACGGTGTTGATGAGGCTCAGAGAGGAGTTGAGCGACACGCAGGATATTTACAACGCAGTGGTGCGCTATATTAATGAGTATGCACACTGGGACCTGCTGTGGCACAGTCGTGAGATGCCCAGCATGGGAGCGGCGCGAGGAAAGCTGATCGTACTGCAAGACTTCACCGGCCCTGACCTGGGAATACGCTACAACTCACTGGACATAGCAGATGACTGGAAGGTAAGGACACACTGATGGTGATTTGTGAGTATGGGAGGGACTTTTCAGCTTGTGGAGAAAATAAACTCTCTTAAAAGACACTTTCACACTTTTACTGATCCAACTAATGTTGTTTCAGCCTTTGAAATTCAATAAACAATGATAATGGAAATGCATTTTAAACACTTTTGGAATAAAATTGCTGACAGTTGCTTTGTGCATTTTAAATAATTTAATATTTTCACACGTTTTTGCATAATTTGATAAAATTACAGCTTGACTGGAAATTACATAAAATATTCTATTCACAAGTGATACTGACTACAAGAGATTTTTCATTATTTTCTTCACACATCATGTTTCATATCTTAATGTGTATAAAAAATGTAAATAAATATATTACCATTAATTAATAATTAATTATCAATAATTCATAATTAAATCAACATATAATAATAATAATAATAATGAATATTTTTTAAATATATAATATTAATATTTTTAAATATTTAAAAAAAAAAGTAGCACATCCGCATATAGAATGATTCCTGAAGGATCATTTGACACTGAAGACTGGAGTAATGGCGGCTAAAAATGTAGCTTTTTCATCACAGGAATAAATTATATTTTAATATATATTCAAATAGAAACATTTATTTTAAATTGTAATAATATTTCACAACATTACTGTTTTTACTGTATTTTTAATCAAATAAATGCAACCTTAGTGAGCATAAAAGATTCATTTCAAAACCATAAAATCGTACCAATCCCAAACAATTTAACACGATAATGTTTATAATTTAAATAACAATATTGAAATTTATAATTTCAGTATTTCTATTTGCCACAAAAGGTAGCTTCCATGCTTTCAAGGCAGTTTTAGTGTTTAGTGTTTTCATGTTCATATAACCAAACAAACAAACAAAAAACTGTTAGTTTGTAAAATCAGCTGCTGGAACATAAAAGTATCCAAACCCTGGAAAACAAGCAATGGGGTGGGAGACAAAATATTAAATTAAACGTTTGAGTCATTTCAAAGGGTTCTGGAAAACAGACTTACTGAGACCCTTAGGAGACTCTTTATATTTAGTTTCCAGAGTGTAATCTTCATCTGTCAACTGTCTTTAAAAATCCATCAGAGCGAGATGTTGCTCCCTCACCACATTTTTGAAATTGTACTGATAAAAACTTTTTCTCGCCCCAGGTGTCCTCTCTGCAGCCAGAGGAAGTGGAGAAGAAATGGAGAAGTGTCTCCACTCATCTGGAGGCGGCTGCGGTTGATAACAAAAGCCGAATGTTCCTCACCTACAGCAGTGGTGCCAGTATCCTGGCACATCCCAATGCCCTGGCCCGGCTAATAAACCCCCGCCTGCATGAATATCTGACAGGCTATGTCGGTCAGAGGAAGCGGTTTGGTATTGTAGCAATGGACTTTCCTGGTGCCAAGTTAGTGCAAACTATTATAGGCTTCAATTATTGAGAGACAACGGCAGGACGTCAGGACCAATACACCTGCAACTCACCAAAATACTTCATTAATTGACACAAATCCCAGGTATAACTGTGACTCAGATTACCCATACCCTTGAAATTTCCATAACCGTGACAGAAAAAGTTTGAGCTTGCTGGCAAATTTTGCAAAATCTGACTTAATAAAGCACTTGGACAAATTTCTGTCATAACACCATGTCATGACTCCTGTCACTTCATAAGGACTTTAATAAGATAGTCTGCATTTTCATGGCACTCAAAATAGAACGCTGTCCTCTTTTCTGTGTACAACACAAAGGAAAGGTGTTAACTGACATCCTTTTCAGAACAGTCTTCAGCAAGCTGAGTTCACACAAAGTACAACAAAAGTTGTTTTTCAGTACTATTACATAAGCCTCAGATGTTACAAATGGAAATGTTCTCAACTAACACTATTTGTTTTATTTTCTGTTCTATTTCAAGAACAAGTTCAAGTTTAATTCAAGTTCAATTTCTATTATGATTCACTAACAAGAAAGGTCTCATAAGAGCCATTCACTCAAAAATCGGACTTAACTGGTTGCGCAAACACACTGAAAAATATTACAAGGAACACTTTCACTTTCAGAGTTTTAGGATGATGTTCCGTCCACATCGGCGGACGAATGTGTAACAAAAAGAACGTCATAAATCATTTGCTTCTGGTATTCTGGTATTAGTCCATTCACACCAAGTATGACAACTTATGGAAGACTGATTCTCTATGGAAGTCTGATTATCTCATAATTCTCACGTTTTTTTCCCAGAATTCCGAGCATTTATAAGGAAAAGTCAGAATTGCGAGATGTAAACTCAGAATCGCAAGACATAAAATCAGAGTTGCGAGACTCATGCTGCCTTCATGTGCTATCAGAATTATCGTAAATATGAGTTTCCTAGTCTGAAATTGGACATGAACAGACGTAGAGAGGCCTTATATGTCCAATTTCCGACTTGGAAACTCGTATTTACGATAATTATGATAGCATGTGAAGGCACCTCAGAATTGTAAGATATAAAATCAGAATTGCGAGATGTAAACTCAGAATGGAATGATATAAACTTAGAATTTACTTTCTCACAGTTCTGAACAGATCGCAATTCTTACATCTCGCAATTGTTTTTTTGTTAATAACTCTGAGTTTATCCACCTTTTTCCTTCAACGCGGAAGTAAACCTATGGGTGAGACTTCCGGTTCATTAGCCGTTATAGATAAATAACGAGGAGAATAACAACGTGCAGTAAACGGTAAAACTGTTTGCACTACAAACCAGTGTGTACATAATTAAGATAATACATTAAAATAATATCGTAAGACACACAAATTTTCAATATCAAGTAGCGAAACAAACTTTTTGTACAGCTAAAAATAGCTGGACGTGGATGAGACCGAAAGCTAGACCCATAGAATTTACAAATGGCCACGCCCATTTTTACGGCAAGAAAAAGGTGGATATCTTGCAAGAAAGAAAGAGATGTAAACTCAGTTGAATTGCAAGAAAAAAAATCTGAATTGTGAGATAAAAAATTGCAATTACCTTTATTTTTTTATCTTGTGGCAGAAACAAGCTTCCGTAATAAATAACTAAAACAATAGCTATACATTTTTAGTAGTTATTCTAATTCAGTGAGAACAGGAAATCTACCCCACAGCTATAACAACAACAACACAGAGGAAACTATATTGTTGGAATCACTTTCAGAATGATTATTTATAGCTGATGAAAGATAAAAAAATTGTCAGCCTATAAGACTTTAAAGAGCTCTAGCGTTTAACGAGGCAGGTAACATGTCTGCAGCTCACGCTTATAATAAACAGACCATTTTTGTCTGTTGGTGCAACTGACATCCATCTAGCAAGCTGAGTTAACACAAAGTAGGAGAGAAGTTTGTTTTTCAGTAGCATTACATAAGTCTCAGATGTTACAAATGGAAACTTTCTCACGCTAACACTATTGGTTTTATTTTCTGTTCTATTTCAAGGACAAGTTCAGGTTTTAAATCACATCTCTGCCACAGCGGTGGAGCGCTGTTGTTTGCCCCCGATGCTTATCTCAATGACAGGGTCTGCAATGAGTCATCTGTGCAAAAGGAAATGTTTAATGTGTGCAACACTGAAATCTGCAGGTGATATATAGTAATATAGCCTTCAAAAGCACATACACATATATTGAACTTAATCTGACCGAACTATTCAAGGAAATCTGTATTTGTTCAAGCATTTATGTCTGAAGTGATTCATTAGCTCTTATTTAATGTTACATGTAATCATGTTTAATGCATTTACACCTGCTAAGCACTCATGCATCACCAAGGCTTTTTAGAAGAGCATTTGACTGAAATTACTGTTATGTTAACCTAGAATGAAGGCCACACAAACATAAGATTCAAACTGTACATCCGCAATGTGCTTGCATGAATTCTGGTCTCAGGTGAAGCTTTTACAGAAAGCCTCGGCTGTATACGATGCACCTGACAGTTAACCGGCGCTGGAACGCAGCAGGAGGTAACTAGCTTTACATCTTCAGTGTCACGCTTCTGCGTCTCATCATCTCTTTCCCCGTGTTTATGACATCACGTGAGCGTTCCCGTCCCTGGCTCTGCACACCCGGGTAACAAGGCACGGAGAACGACACCCCACGAGAGGAACAGAAGGATGACAGAAGGTGTGTGAATGTGTTTAGCTCTGCGTCCAAATCGTTTTTCCTCCCTCTGCTGCATGCAGATTGGGACAATGAAAAAGTGGGCTGCGAAATTGATGCAAGACAGGCTGTGACTGAAGGCGGCAACAAGGCCGTCAAACAGGCTTTGAGCTAAAGACACCAATGTTGTAACTTGGGGTGGGAATCATAACAAGTTTAACGATCCTTTGGTTACTTAACAGTTCTATTTAACGATATTTTATAAAGTTTGGGATACAGAAATGCAATTCTGTTGCCAAAAGCTGGGATTATTTAATAACAAATGTAAAACGACAAATTATGGTAACATTTCATTCATCACTTTATTAATACATGATGAAATTAATGACTTACTGTGGTTTATTAAGTGACTCTGATTAGCTGCTCTAACTGATTCATAAGTGTTTGTGATTCACTCAAAAGAACTGGTTCATGAGAGACTTTCACTATATGTTTTGATTCACTGATAAGAACCTGCTGTATGTTTCTGATTCACTGAAAGAACTGACTCATGATCGTCTTTTGCTCATATTCACTGGTCTGGCTGTATGGTTTACTAACAAAAAAAGGCTCATATGAATCATTTACCTGAGAATCGGATTTAACCGTTCATGCAATTAGTAGAATAGTATTGCCGGAAAGTGTTTTAGTGTGATATTCTGTCCACATTAGTGGACGAATGCATGTGCAAGAATGAAAAGAATGTTGTGAAAATAATTTATTCTGGCTGTATTATTTTAGTCCTATATCGCTGAGATACTCTTATAGATTGTTTTGTATATAGTTTTTATTTTTGTATTTTCTTTTTCTTTTTAATTTCAGATAAATTAGATTTAGGTTTTTTTGGGGGGTAACTATTATAAATAGTTTTTTTTTTTATTTCAGCTTTTTTTTGTAGTTATTTTAGTATTTTTGCAAACTAAATGAAAATAGCTAATCATTCTAATCGCTTTTATAATAATAATTATTAATATATATTTTTTTACTATCTGATGAACATTGAAAACATTGACAGTCATTCCGACTTTAAAGTGCTCCAACATTTAATGTGGCAGACAAAATCGTCCGTGGTGGATGATAAAATAGTTATCTTAATAGTACTCATTTTATTGTGAACAGACCTTTTTTCAGAACCGATTCCCAGTTCCCAGCACTAGTTGATACAATATTGCGTGACTATTGATTTGTTCGATCAGTGGCTGACATGAGCAGAAACCTGTTTGAAAATAATGTTTACTTTTGCAGTTCAGCTGCACAGAAATAACTTTTTCTGTTACTTTTCTCTCCTCCAGAGTGGAAGTGCTATCTCCATTTCTCCTAATATGTAAAAGGGGATCATGTTCAACTGCATTTGTCAGAAAAAAAAAATAGAATTAATTATATAGAATGATTATATTATTATATAAATTACTTTTTTAATTGTTTGGTATTACGGTATGCATTCAAAAAGTAACCTGATTGTATAGCATGCAAAAAATTTTTACTTGAATTTTAGATGCCCTGCTGCATGAAGTAAATAACGCCAATTACAACCGTCAGAACACATTTCAGCAATAGAGTGCGTCATGGTGCTTAAATCAATCTGTCTTTTAGCCTGAATGGCCTTTAATGACAAGTCATTTGTGCAGTGCAGCCCTTGCTGGTCTGAATATGTCGTGCTCAGTGTGCATTAGCTTGGCTGAATTGATTTTCCCATGTAAAAAAATAATAATCTTAGAGGGTGTTAAGTCTGGTGCGGTCATTTACCTGTTCCCTGCTTTGTCCTTGAATATTTCTGGTCTGATTTGTACAAATTCATCATCGACTTTCTTTGCTTGAGTCATAAGACCTAATTGTAATGCACTTACAAAAAGAGCCTAGGTACTAAATTACACTGCCATTAGCACAAATTAAACTTCCTTGCGTAATGAGGCAAAACTAGTTCATCAGGTCCAGTGCTATAGACTGTTGCTAAGGTACGTCGTTTCTAACAGCACTTGAGCTAATAACCTTACTTGCTAACATGTCCTTCTTTTACAAGAATCAAAGGCAATTATACTCTGTTCCTAGCTAGTTAACTACAATTAGCAAGCAGACAGAGTATTTATCCTTGTGCTGTGCTGAAAATCCTTTACCTAATTTGATGTTCCTAGGCAAAAATGGGTGGCCTTTTAAAAATTGCTTATAAATCTGTCATTATGGTATATTATCATCAAATCTTGGATTAAATTTTTTTGTCAACTTGATTTCTTTCAGTTAGCACAGGTTTCGTATTTTATTTTATTTTATTTTTTGGAACGGATTGATCACAGGCGTCATTGATCTGAGTTTATGCACCTCAGTTCTTGAGTGGGAAAAAAAGCATTATTTGTGAATAATTTTGGCAATGTTGAGATCAAAGCTCAGAACAACGAGGCCTACGATCAATCAGTCCCAAAAAGAAATACAACACCTGTGCTAACTGAGAGAAAACGAGCTGACAAAAAGATTGAACCCAATATTTGGTGGTAATAATAATAATAATGCATATTGAGAAATTTATAAGCAATTTTTTAAAGGCTGGTCATTTATGTCTGGGAACAACACAAATGTAACAAGGTGGGAAAAAATAAAAAAAATAAAAAATAATTATCTTTTTTTTATACCCTTAGTTATACCCTATTTTATTTTATTTTATTTTATTTTATTTTATTTTATTTTATTTTATTATTTTATTTTATTTTATTTTATTTTATTTTATTCAAATGGTTCCCACCAAAACTAATTTGGTCACAACTTTTGCTAAAATCATTTTAATGCATTTATTCATAACCTAATGTATTTTAGTTATGAATCTTTAACCAGCTAGTTCAAACAATAAAATATCACAATTTACTCAACTTTGTATTGTTTAAAAGCCATGTGATTTATTTGACTTTTTTTCTTTTTAAGATTTAAGTCATCTTCCACAGACCTCAGATGCCATTTATGGTCACCTATATTTAAATATGCTGCGTAAAGATGTGTGTCGTGACAATCACAGTCTACTTACATTGTAAAGAAAAGCATATAGATGTCAAATTCCTCAAAATATCATTTTTTATAAAGGTTTGGAATGACAGGAGAGTGAATAAATGCTGACTGAATTTACAGCAGACTGTAGGCCTACTTGTCTCCCATGACACTTATACGTTTTGCTGTTTTAAATTGTTTTGACCTTTTGCTCTAAACATATTAAGCTGCATTTGAAATGCGCATTCTAGATAAAATTTGACTGATGGATGCAGTATTTGGTATTTATCATTTTTATTTTCTTCTTCCTAACTTGATTAGTGAAAAGGTCCCCTCAGCGTAATTTGATAAGTGATATACAGTCCAATTTGTAATCTCCCTTTAACATCTTTAGCAAATACACAGTCCTCTTCTTTTTTTTTCAAGAGACCTGTGTCAGTACAGAAAGTCAGCTTGTGAGGTAAACATCTTAGATTATTAGTCATTTGACGCAGCTGTTTAATTGAGATGGGACCGAGAGCTTCTCTGCAGTGAAAGACTGCGAGAGCTGCACAACAAATCAAAATGTGTCACAGAAGCCGATTGGTCTCGCCGGGAACTATGGGTGAGATTCAAGCGATGATGACAACTTATGAAAAACACGGTCCGAATAATGATAAAATGAACCGAGAGGGCAAAAAATAGAATGGAGATGGAAAAAAAGGATAATAAGACCCAAAAATGGAAAGCCGAAAGAGAACGCAAAGGAAAAAAGGGAAAGAATAGACGCCTTGCAGGGCAGGAAATGCTGGCAGAGAAACGCACGAGGGGAGGAGGAGAGAGAAAAAGGGGAGATTGGGAATCATAAAAAGAGGAAAACGCATTTATAAACACGTCTCTATAGTAACCAACTGGTAATTTGGCTGGTGGGAGAGGGAGAGAGCAAGGGAGGGCATGAGGGAGCAGCATTTACCATAGGCCTGTTATTACGGAGAGAGAGGGGGAAGAGAGCCAGGAATAAAGGGATAAAACAAGGTTAGAGAGACGGTAATATGAAAACGAGGGATAGAGAGAAGGGGCTGCATTAAGGAAAAGGGGAAGAGCATAGAATACCAAATGAAGGTGAGTAATAGGACACAAACAGACGAGATTTAAGGGTGGAAAAAACAAGGAGGAAGAGATTATCAAACAAATTGCAATGGTCCTCAAGATCTGTCAGCGCTGAGCCCCGGAAAGCTCTTATCTGATTTTAAGTCACTCTGTAAAGGTTAGACCAATCAAATTTGTCAAATTTGACAATTTGAAGAAAGAAGGGCTATCAAGGGAGTGAAAAACACCAGTTTGGGTAAACAGTTTCTCTACTGCTCTCATCTAAGGAAATTCAAATGTTTATCTCAGTACAAATCTGCTTCTATATAGGGTTGAGAATCAAGAGCTGTTTTTTTTATTTATTAATAAAAGAAATAATAATAAAAGAAATAAATAAAACATTCATTTCCATAATAAATAAATACAGTGCCACTTCAGTTCTGAGCTTTTAAATATTGGAGACAATAAAAAATCTTTACACTGATTAAAAAAAAGTAATTTATTAATTTTTTTTTGCCTTTTTGCACAAATGAAATTAAGTAAAATGCACTTACTTAAGTTAAGTAAAAATAACAAAGTGAACAAGTACATCACTGAAAAAAATGGTGTAAAAACTATTTTCACTCAGAAATTTTTAGGAAATGTAAAAATGAATTACAAAGAAATGTTAAAGTGAATTAGAAAGACTTAAATAGTATCTCTTGAAAACATACTTAAGCAATCTTTGTTTACAAAGAAATGTCTTATTAGGTATTATTAGGTTTTATAAAACTGCTATTAAATTTCACAAATAATAAGAAAGAAACAGCAAGTATTTCTTTGAATTATACATCACATTTTGAAGTAGAAAGACAGAAATAATATTTTCTTGTAAAACATTTGAAAAATACAGTATATACACTATATTGCCAAAAGTATTGGGTCGCCCCTTCTAATGAACAGGTTTGACTACTTTAGTCATTTCTATGAGTACAAATTGTACTATTAAAGCATATAATGATATTCTACGAAACTGTGTGCTTCTAATATTATAGCAAAAGTTTGGACGGGACCCTTTTCTATTCTAACATGACAATGCCTCTCTGTATAAGGCAAGGTTCAAAAAGAAAATTATTGATTCAGTCAGTGTGGAAGAACTTGACTGGTCTGCATAAAACCAAGTCCTAATCCCAGTTTAACACCTCTGGTGTGACTGTAAATGCAGACCTTGAGCCAAAAACTCATCAACAAACACCAATGACTTGTACATATGGGTACAGTCATTTTAGACACTTCCAAAACTGTTGCAACAGAGATGGAAATACAATTTTTAAATACATGAATTATGTTCCCATTGTTGTTACCACAGATTTGGAAGTGCATTTTTTACTGTTCTAAAGAAGGGGTGTCCCAATACTTTTGTCTATATAGTGTATGTACAAGTCATTGGTGTTTGGTGATAAGTTTTTGGCTCAAAATCTGCATTCCACAGTCATACCAGAGGTGTTAAACTGGGATTAGGACTTGGTTTTATGCAGACCAGTCAAGTTCTTCCACACTGACTGAATCAAACATTTTCTTTTTGAACCTTGCCTTTAAACAGAGGCATTGTCATGTTAGAATAGAAAAGGGTCCTGTCCAAACTTTTGCTGTAATATTAGAAGCACACAATTTCCTAGAATATCATTATATGCTTAAACATTAAGATTTATACTCACAGAAATTACTAAAGTAGTCAAACCTGTTCATTAGAAGGGGGTGACCCAATACTTTTTGCAATATAGTATATGTTTTATAATGTGCTCATTTTAAGTCAAGTATTTATAGAAAATTAATTTATTTTGATTTTAGACAAACATTTTTATTCATTTCTTGTCACTGTACTGACATTAGCACATAACACAAACATAAGGTGTCAACACTTTAGTTTGATTCATGAACAAGATTCACCAATGAGTTGTAGTTAAAAAGTTGTAGTCTGAATCCGCTCACTCAACACTATCATTACGTCTGGTAATGTAATATACTAAAAATAAACTAAGAACAATTACTGTGTTTTGTTGTACTTGTGATACTTAAATTAGCGCAATTAATGTTCATTTGACAACATGTAGTTCAAAATAAACACAGCCATGGTGCTTTTGATAAATATGGTAAATACTGAACAAAAAAATTACAATTGTTTTATTCAACACTTTGACATTCAAATTTAGAGGGTATAATATAGTTCAGATATGATTCCCATCCCTGTCATTGGGAAGTTTTCCTGCGATCATGTCACCAAGAGTGAAGTAAATGACACATTTCCTGTGCCCTCTCTGCCTCAGTGTGAACAATCACCAGCACTTATGACCAAGCTTTAGAGCGCCGATAATAGGGCCTGCTCTACTGAGACACCACTGAGGAGGGTTAGTGTTTGTGTGTGTGTGTGTGGTAGATCCTTTACGTGATAAACATACTCAAGTCTCACAAGCAAGTTGCATTCTGTGGCAGTTCTGGTTTCAGAATAGCCTTCCAGCTGGAGACGGGGATGGAATTGAAATGGTCCGTAAATTGGACTGTCTTTTGCTTCAATTTCCAAGCCAATTGCCGCCCCAAATTTCAAAATTGTATTGGAATTGACCTCTTCTGTGCCAAAGTGATTTTGTTCCATACTTTTGTGCACCATCACACACAGATACAAACACACACTTTGCTTTATTCCTGCATATTTCGTGTTTTTTTGTCGGTTTGGATTTGATAACCAGTGGACTTTGCCTTATAAGAGTAAAAAGTCATAAGCAGCACTTTACAATAAGTTTCTATTGCTTTAACATTAGTTAATGTACTAGTTATCATAAAATAACAATGAAAATAGCCTACTTACAGCATGGAAGTGAGTGCAGCTACCAGCAACTCTTTAGTTACCAACACTCTTTAAAATATCTTCTTTTTTTGTTCAACATAAGAAAGAAATTCATACAGGTTTGGAACAACATGAGGGTGAGTAAAATATGACTATTTTCATTTTTGAGTGAACTATCCCTGTAACTCTGCCCTCTGAAGGTGGAGTATCACAAAGCAGTCATAGTGTGCATGCACAACAGTATTTGGACGACTAGATCGCTCGCCTTAAAGGGTTATTTCACCCAAAAATGAAAATTCTGTCAGTAATTTCTCACCCTCATGTCGTTCCAAACCCATAAGGCCTTCGGAACACAAATTAAGATATTTTTGATGGAATCTGAGATCTCTCTGACCCTCCATAGACCACAAGGACATCTGTAAAACAGTCCATGTGACATCAGTAATTTTACGACGCAACGAGACTATTTTTGTGCGCAAAGAAAACAATAATGATCAACGTAAGCAGCGTTGTTTACGTTCAGCATGCACATGCTTTCTACTGAACGTAAACAACGCTGATTACATTGATTACTTTCTGGGGTACTCTTAAAAATGGTGGAAGACGGTAACTCAGGGAGAAGAATTGTTGAATAAATGATGTTTTTTTTCGGGTTTTTTTGCACACAAAAAGTATTCTCGTAGCTTTGTAAAATTACGGTGGAACCCCTGATGTTACATGGACTATTTTACCGATGTCCTTGCTACATTTCTGTGCGTTGATCGTGGTGATATCTTTGCTGTCTATGGAGGGTCAGAGAGCTCTCAGATTCCATCAAAAATATCTTAGTTTGTGTTCCGAAAATGAACGAAGGTCTTACGGGTTTGGAACGGCATGAGGGTGAGTAATTAATGACAGAATCTTCATTTTAGGGTGAACTATCTAACTACTCTAACGGCAGGTGGATTTGAAACTGGCTATGCAGCGGTATTAAATGGTACACTGTAGTCCTAACTGTGATAATAGCTGGATTTGTTCGACTAAAATATACATTCATTCCCTGATACAACATAGTGGGGAGCTGTTTATTTGGACAGTTCGTTGAAATGATTTAATTCTCTGCTCAGATGTCTGTGGTTTGCTATTTTAATATGCAAAGTAGTATAGCACAGTATTTTTGCAAAATTAGGCTATATAGTATTTACTTTGGGCTGTTCGTCAGTACTGACAATGTCCGCTTTGTGAATTGGGTTAAATCTTTTCCGTGAACCGGTTGAACCGGTTCACAAAACAGTTCTGGATTGCGTTTTACTCATAAGCATCGTGAACGTTTCGATTCGTTAACGAAATAAACTGAATCAGTCCAAAGGATTCTCAAGTCAGCGACTCAAAGAACTAAGACGTAAAAGAATCCCCGAACCGGTTCTTTATACTATTTGAATGAACCGATTCGCTTACTTGCAATACATCAGTATTATTATGACTTGTTTTCTAGTGTTTTGGTGGTATTTAGCGTAGATTGATCTGCTAAAACTGAATAGATAAATATTACTCATTTGGGAGGAAATTAAGAGAGAAAAACAAGTACAAATACACAAATACAAATATTTTTTTTTTTTTTTTTTTTTTTTTTTTTAATCAGTAGTGGCTTTAAATTATGAGTAGCTTGTAGCTTCCCAACCCTGGTGTCAACGTTCTATGGCAACCACACTGGGGTAATACACTGAGTGTGCTGTTTCTCCTTCTGGGTGTCTTATGTATGGGACATCTGAGAATAACAGTAGAGAACACAGTTTCACCCGCACCAGCTAGACCTCCAGAGACTGGTTCCCTTGATAGAGGGAAAATGAAAACTCCCAGCCTAGAATGCTACATTAATCACATATGCAGTCCCACAGGACTAGCCAGGTCGCACTGCTTGGGTTGAACCACAGTGAGTAGAGTATTAACAGCCATGTACCACTGTCTCTGTGAGTGATGGTGGAACCCTCTAAAGGGAGTTTTCTCCTTAATTCATAAGCTGGAGAAGGTGGAATGGGACCCAATGTCACACTAATATCGCTAACAGTGAGCAAAACAAAACACAGCCCAGCCCAGCAGGGTACCATGGACCTATAAAGGCATGTTGTCAAGATTAATGGGCAGAACAAATCTACTTATATGCAGCCTGCATGTGCCCTGACCAGAGTTAGCCTTGAGGTACCACATTTCTTATATGTTTTGACTGTTGCATTGTAGGAAAGGCCCATAGGGAAATATATGGGAAACAAATGGTTGTCTGATATGACACTCATAGTGACTGCAACTGTTATATTTATAAAGCTGTCATGTAGAGCCAGTGTTTAAGTATAGATTTGTTGTTCCTCCAAAGAAGGCAGCACTAATGATACTAAAAGTGCAGAGAAAGTGTTTTATCCCCGGATTTAAGGAACATATTCTCTGTATCACTTTACAATTGTTCAATTTGTTCAAAAAGTTGGGTTTGTTAACTTTGGTTAATGCATTAGATATTATGAACTAACAATGAACAATACTTTTACAAACTAGGTTATGTTTCATTTGCATTTTTAACATTGGATACATTGTTTACAGTTTTAATTTATTCTATTAACTTTATTTGTTTAAATTCGGATACTGTGAGAGACATTTTTGTAAAATTGAAATGTTTTTCTGTATTTTTTTTGTGTAGCGCATGACGAAAATTACAGTTTTTTAATAATATGAATCCATATAATTCTTTTTACATATCTGCTAAAATTGTAGCTTCTGTTTAACATTTTAAGTACATTTTTTTCTACTTTTAATTAATATTTTAACTTAGTACAGTATATTTACAAATTAACATGATAAATTTACTAAATTACTAATTGCTGTACATGATTCTTCTGTTCAATTTTAGTTCATGAAATCTAATGCATTTACTAGTGTTAATAAAGTATTACCATATCTTTTTTCTCCTGTTTGTCTAATTTGTATTAGCTAAATTATCAAATGTAATTGATGTTGTTTTGTTGAATAAATTAACATTTACAAAGATGAATATATCAGTAAACTTTTTTGTTCATTTTTAGTTCATGAAATCTAACGCATTAACTAGTGCTAATGAATTGATTCTTAGTGTAAAGTGTTATCAAATTCTTTTTCCTGAGCAAGAGGTTAGCAGGTTTCAATTCAAAAACAATCAATAACACTTTATAGAGCAACAGCAGTAGTTTATGTAGGTACTCTGTTCGCTTTCGTAGCAGATGAAATGCCAACTCTTGCTCCTGCAGAACTAGGAGTGAACTTCCAGCCCAAATAGCTCCCAGTGATGCCAATCTTCGTGAAACACAACACTTAAATGTGTCCAGATAATGCTTCTAGCCTTTTCTCTCAAAGCGTTTGTTGCCTCGCAGAAATATCGCCATTATCTAGCCATTATCATTTCTAAACGCCCTCGTAGACTTGTTACTCTATTCCTCAGGCAATTATGACTCGGTGGAATGGAAAAACAAAGTGCCGTTTCAGTTTTTATGTGCGTGAGTGTGTTTGTACATCGCTCTCATCCGTCTCAGCCAAATTTAAGAACCCCGCGATGGCTCGGATGGCTTAGCGGCCGTCTCTGGAATGAGAAGAACAAAAGTGGAGACAGACCAGAAATGCAACAAAGAAAGAAAAGCAATACAATCCTCTTTTCCCCAGAAGGAGGAAAAAAATAAACCAAACATAAGCACCGGAGAGCTGAGATAAAGCAAGATTTATATTGTCCCCTGCCAAACCGTGCCATTTCGAGATGAAATTCACAGAGAAGGTGGCCCTGGCCCTGGTTCCTCTGGCTCTCGGCTGGCCCCAGTGAGTTCAGGCTTTCCCGTTCGAGTCCTGAAGGAAGCGGTTCCCCAAGCAGTGGTGCGTTCCCACTTAATCCTGCTAATCCAGCATCTCTCCACATGCGGCTCTTGGAATCTTGTTACTTGGCTTTGATCTGCTGCCTGCAGAGAAGCCGTCCCAACGTGTTCCCTGCCACTGAAGCTCAGGCTGGGGCTCCAAAACCCCTCCAATGATCCACAAGGAGAGGCAGAAACTGGCAGACGGCGCCTTCCGGCTACAGAAGTATTTAAATCATGTTAGGAGAGCATTTGTTTGGGTCACATTCGCCATGACCTTTCTTTCTTGGCAGAGCCAAAAATAGTTATTTACTTCTAACTCTGGTGTGGAGTTTTAAATTCAGCGTGCTCGTATCAGCAACTGTTGCATTCGCTCAAATATTCACTTTTCGTTTTGTTCTGATTGGCCTGATATCAAGCACTTGATTGGAAATCCCATTTGTTTTCGAATATGCAAATGCAGCCGCAAGTTGAGGTGAAGTATGTAAATGAAGACAAAACGCTTGCAGGCGTACTTCCAATGCTCAATAATCCACCCACTCACACACCTACTCAAACACACACACACACACACACACACACACACCCTTATATGCAAAAATACAAATGTCTGGACTTGCGGTTAAAGCTGTTTTCTGAGGTCAGTTAAGATGCTGCACTTCAACTTCAGATGATTTCATTTTTCAGAAACTTGGATCATTTTTTCACTGTCTTTCTTTGAATAGTTATTAATTAAACAACTCATTAATATTTCAGAGTAATGAAATAAGTTTTTAAAAATCTTTTTCATCTTCTTCATGGCCTATTTAAATATTCAAGTGAAATTAGTGTGTTTGGTTTATAATTTTCTCTTTTCAGCTCAGTCCACTAAATTTAGCCTCTGGTTCATTTGCCTAATAAGCAGACGTTATGTTTTTTAATTAGTGGCAAAGGCTACTGCATCTCAGGAGTGTAACTGCAAACCATTTTTTTGCTAAATGAACTTGTTTACAAGACTTGAGAGTATAAAGACATGGTTTGACCAAAAAGAAAGGCCCAGTTGGTGGTGGTGAGGCATTTGTGTTATTTTACTTAGCTTTAGGCTTAAATTTGTCCTTTCATTGCAATACAAAAAAGTAATTTTCTTCAGTATTTGTGTCTTGTTATTGAGTAAAAATATGTAAACAAACCTAAAGCAAGATGCTTGATTGCAGGAGATATTAAGACTTCAGAGAGATTTATTTTTCTTACGGAACAAAATTTAGTGGAGTTGTTTAAAAGAAGATAACAGTTTGCCAATGGGACAACAAAAAGTAAAGTAATTCAAAATGTGCTCTCACATTCTCAAGTAAACTGATCTTGATTCAAGGATGTTTTATAGGACAACAAGAAAAAAAGTATAGATAAAATTGGTTTTTGCAGGGCAGAAGTTTCACTTCCTTTGGTCATCATTTGGAAAAACAAATAAAAGTAAAAAATGTTTTTTCAAAAATTCAAAAAATGCTAAATATGGTAAAATCTAATTTAACTGGTTTTATTCCAGTCAAAAATATTATCTAATAATCAACCTAAATACATTAATTTATATAAACAAAACTACATCTTATGGGTTCAATCGGGAAGAAATAGCTCTTTAAGGTAACAATTGCAGGTCATTGATTTTTTAAGCGTATAAACAATATAGTCCCCATTTACAGTAGATGGCTAAGTAAACATATGTGTGCAAGCTTGTTTAGGTGTTTTTGTGTCATTTTTCAAGTTACAGATTCTTGTTTCCATAGAAGTGAAAAGTTTGACACCAACTTTCTAGAGTGAAGAGATAGCTACTCTCTTCTGTTTTATTCTGCTCTCACTTTTTTTTTCTGTTTCTGTCCCTGTTCCAGGGGCGTTTTCTCTGAGGAGGCAAGTGAGACAGTGCCTTATCTCAAAATTCGGATGGGAAAATAGTCTACAGGACAAAAATAAAAAGAAGGGAGCAGTGGCGAAAAGTCAGGTGAGGTTTGGTTAGATAATTCTTGTCTCTCATTCCTGTAACAAGCTCACTGACTGGCCTGAATTCATCAAACTGGTGGAAACAGATGGACAAATGAACAATTAAACACAAAAATATTTTAAAATTTGTAGCTTGTTAGTGTCAGCGGATATACAGTTCAGATATACAGATATGAATACATATTGACTAAAAAACCTATCCCAGACCTTTCAGCTCAGATTTAGTTTCATTCCTGTAGTAAAATAGGTGTTAAAACAATCATTTTCCACAATGTGGGTCACTGAATTCTCTCCCCAGTCTGGTAATTGTGAATATGTGTGCTTGTGTATGTGTGTGTCTGAGTTGTGCTATCCGCTTCACTTAAAAACATGAGTATGAGACTGCATTAGCATACTGTAGTCATGAGTACTGCTGCTGAAGAAGCACTCCATGGACTTGTTGTTCCTCCAAATGAGCGCTCAAGACCTCAAGATCTGTCTGCTGAACGACTGAATGATCTACTCAGTTCTGACTCACTGGAATCTCATTAGTGACACAACTGCTCAGAGTCATTAGCTAAATGGCTGCTGGTAATCATTCTTAAAGGGATAGGACACTATTTAAGACTTCTTTATGGATTCAGGTGTTAATAACTGCGTTGTTGGTGTTGATGTTAATTTGAAATTAATTAGTTTGTCTGCCTTTCTGCCATTTTTTCTTTGTATTTTCCTAATATAGCCCTCTAGATGATATGAAATCCAATTTATGTAAAACGTGATTTGAGCACACACAATTCACAATCATGAGCTTGATATACATAGTCATACTATATATATATATATATATATATATATATATATAAAATACAGTTTTATATTAAATATTGTTACAATTTTAAACAACAACCATTACTCCAGTCTTCAGGGTCACATGATCCCTCAGAAATCATTCTAATATGCTTATTTGGTGTGTGTTTGTGTGTATGTGTGTGTGTGTGTGTGTCTGTGTGTGTGTGAGTGTGTGTATAGATACATATCTATAATAGATAGAAATTGGTTGTATAGAAAGTTGAAAAGAACAGAATAGAACAAATAGAAATCTTTTGTAACATTTTAAATGTCTTTACTGTCACTTATGGTCAATTTAAATATTAATTTCTATTTAAAAAAGGTTTTAGTAACTTTATAACTTTTTTTCAGGTTTAAGCAGTCTTCCACAAAAATTACTGCCTTTGCGAATATTATTCAGTTTTTCTTTTGTTTTTTTTTTAAAGAGGAACAGATGCACTACCTACAAAAAATGATGAGCTTTTAGGTGATTAAAAATTCTAATTAGCTGCCATACTAGCACACATTTGTAATATCAATAATTATAATAAATCAGCAGGAAGCAGAACCTTCTCCCACTAGAGTGAAGTTTATGTTTCTCTGTCGACTAACGGTACATCGAATCTCCAAATTATGGCTCCAATACTTTGTACAAAATCAACAATGCTGGAATGTAAAGGTCTGCCACAGATTTTCATATTTTATGCATAAACCCAGAGACCAAAATATGAAAATGACATGTGCAGTGTTGTGACAGAGGGAACACCTGGGCCGTGCTGGTGCAGGTGTAGCAGTAATAAATACTGAGCACTGCAGCACGGGCTCTGACTGTTGGTTGTAATTGTGGGCGTCCTCCCTTAGTAATTGCGCGGATAATGAAGACACAGAGGAGCCACAGAAAACCATCTGTGCAGCTTTCAGAGGTAATGTCCACCAGGAGGGAGGGAGACATTGGCTAGATGCTGCTTTTTGGAGGCGTTTTGAGATGTTATGGTGTTTTTTTGAGATGCACTCAACTGTTGGTTGGAAACGTAACCAAAGCCTCTGGCTGTTTGCAGGTTCCTGTCTTTTTTTTTTTTTTTTTTTTTTTTTAGAAAGGCTTGACATGGATCTGGGAATACTTTGACTAACATTTGGTGAAGCTGAGCTAGTGAGAGAAGGAAGAGAGAGTCCGCTCTGTGTTTGTGTGTGTGTGTGTGTGTATTCGTAAGATCCCCCTCAGGTACGAGTGTGTGCCTTTGCAAAACATATTTCAGAAACGCAGATGGTCTCTGCATAATGGACTAAAGCCGTCCCTTATCGCCACGTCAAAGGAATAATTCAATTTGGAGGACAAACACAGGGCAGAGGAAACAACACTGGCATGAAAAGAAAGAGCAAGAGAGACTGGAGAAATGCTTTCATTAGTCTTCCTGTATCTCCACATACATGTATTCCCTCAATTCATCCACATTTTGAACACGTTCTCAGCTCCACAAAAGGAACTGAAGGTGTGTGTTTGTGTTTGTGTGTGTGTGCAGGTACGTGTGAAGCCTGCCTGTTGTAAAGATAAATAACAACTGAATAAATTACAAATATGTCTCTTAGACATCAATATTGCTAAATAATTTCTCATCCAGCTCTTCCAAGAGAATTATATCTGACCTATACCTTCATTCCAACCCTTATAAGAATAATATCTATTTATTTTTACCATTTTATGATCACGTTTTACTGTAAACAACACTAGCAGTGGAGCTTAACCCTGTAAAGCCTGACATATTACTACTAGTCAGAAAAACCTATGCTTTATTGAACCTTCAGACAAAAGTTTGCAGAAGTTTTTTTGTTGAGAATCAAATTTGATTCATCAGGCTTTTATGGCTCATATAGTATGATATAGTGAGAAAAAAGAGCTTACACTCGCAGAGGAAAAAATCCCCCACCTCCTTCAGAGGACAAAACTGAGCAAAAATATGCAATGTGGTGCAGTTTTTGATAATAATATAACCAAAAAGATGAAATTCTGTGCTTGTAATGTAAATCAAAGAGATTTTTATTACAGTATAGCAGATTTCTTGTATAAAATGCATATAAATATCAGTCGTTATTTTATATCTCCCAATAATATGTCTTAGTAAGATGATAATTAAATGCTTATGATCAAAGCTCTGTAGATTTTATTGTGGATGACAAAACATAAAATGCGATGTGATTCTGTAAAAAAAAAATATGGATAAGTAAATTCAAATAAGCAAAGGAACTTGATGAACTAAGCTTTCTAAATGTTCATCTTGAAATATTACTAAAATACACAAGTTATTCTTATGTTGAATTTCTATGAATCAGTCAAGATTTCATGGCAAGAAGGCACATACATGACCTGAAAGTGGACATTTTTACAATTATACTAAAAATCCTTTTTCTTAAAAATGTTAAAAATGTATAAACTATTAATCAGACTATATTTGATCATTTGGAGTTGGCTTTACAGGGTTTATAAAGGATTAATTGTCCTATTTGTTTTTGTTTTTTAGGAGAAACGTCTGAGACAAAGTCTATATTTATGAATCATACCTGGGAACTATGTGTCTATGTGCATGTATATGTGCAGCTGTGGGATCAACAGGGAAGACAACACATTAGAGATGAGATGAGAGAAGGTGGACAGGTTGAGGGCGAGTCATCAGACCAGAACTCTCGTAACACTAAGAAGGTCCTTTGGGAAATGGAGGGATGGAGAGAGAGAGAGAGAGAGCATGAGACTTGACTTCACTGCTGTTGTTGTTGACTTAGTATTTTAAAGGCAGAGTGTGTAGAAAGGCTGGGAGACAGTATGGTGATTGCTGGATAGGAAGCCCAGTTTCCCCTACATCTCCATTAAAATAGGACAGTGTCATTTCTGAATTTGTATATTGTGTATCACTCTTTGTGCATTTAATGTGTTGGTTTATAAGACACGTGCATATTTAAAATGTTTAAATTTAAGCATACCATTCGATTTTTCAAACATATTCAAACAAAGTGATTTGCAAATGTGAATTAGGCTATCTGTGCCATTTTGGGGTTTTACTTTAATGGTTCATTCATTAAGTAAAGCTCTATTCATTTTGTAATTATGGTAGGTAAAAACTGAATTGAATCATCTGCAGTCTAGAAAAGTCCTTTTTTCATTTAAACAACCGCGAGGCAGCGAAAGTGTAAGTGGTAGATTTTTTTCTAGTTATATTTGGCTCACATTCAGCCTTAGATCTCAAAAGTGAGGAGAGGAGAGCCAGCGATGTCTGTGAAGCATGACAGAATTTCAGAGCTCTTTTTTCCGATGAGATGAGAGCGAGCAAAAGAAAAAGAGAGAGAGTGCAACACACATTAAAGGTGTTGGGGGGATAAAAGAATGGGAAAACTGCATTAAAGACAACGTTAGTGGATGTACATTTAGTCAGAGAGGATTTCAAGATAGTTGAGGGGAGGTAAATAAGAGGAACAAAGGGACGGTGTGCAAATGCATGAGAAGAGCGTGTTTCTGAGACAGAACAAGAGAAAGGACGGCTCTGTCCTGTGAGAGGGAGCACAGTGCAGTGACCGTGAAAGTGCTTAAATAAACACTGCAAGAGAGGAGAGGAGCAGGAGGAGGAGGAGGAGGAGGAGAAGAGAGTGCAGGCAAGATAAAGAGATGAACCAGCAAATTGAGCCAGAGGGTTGGAAAAGACAGAGCAATAGACTGTAAAGAGAGAGAGAGGAAAAAGAAAATACAAACACGACTGAAACACTAAGACTGATCATCAGATATCAGCCGGAATGAATAACAGCGACGGCCTGGACAAATGAGGAGAGAGGAAATTAGATCAAGTGAAGGCAAATGTGGTGTTAACGGAACAACCGTTTTGAAAATGGTGACACTACCAATTCACTGAACTGCAATTAACTATTTAGCACTCTCGGGACTTCTGAAATTGCTACGATGGCTGCAAAATAGCTTTGTGAAACAGATAGTTACGGCTCTAGAATCTGACTGGATGAGGCACGGCTAGTGCTGTTGTACAATAGCCGATGTATAGGTTGAATTATGAATGATGAGAGACTACAGTCAAAAAAAAAAATAAAATAAAATAAAACTTTGAAATATGTGACCCTGGACCACAAAACCAGTCTTAAGTGTCAATTTCTCAAAATTGAGATTTATACAACATCTGAAAGCTGAATAAATAATCTTTCCATTGATGTATGGTTTGTTAGGATCGGACAATATTTGGCCGAGATACAACTATTTGAAAATCTGGAATCTGAGGGTGCAAAAAAATCAAAATATTGAGAAAATGGCCTTTAAAGTTGTCCAAATGGAGTTCTTAGCAATGCATATTACTAATCAAAAATGAAGTTTTGATATATTTACGGTAAGAAATTTACAAAATATCTTCATGGAACATGATCTTTAGTTAATATCCTAATGATTTTTGGCATAAAAGAAACATCGATAATTTTGACCCATACAGTGTATTTTTGGTTATTGCTACAAATATACCTCAGCGACTTAAGACTGGTTTTGTGGTCCAGGGTCACATATACTATGGTTCTTATTGATATAATTATTAATTTGCCAGGTATTACCATGATAGATGTCCAAAAAAATGGTAATATTATTATGCTTTTTATAAATGTTATTATTAATATTTATTGAGCGTTGATATCTTTGATCATAATGTTGAGGCTGTCTTTTTGCAAAAGACATTATGCTTTAGTCGGTCCATGGGGTCCATAAATCGTCCCTAATCATAGTAAAATGCATTGTAACGCACAGCTTACCAAGGCGTTTTTATTTCATGAACATACAAGAAGGTTAATCATACAATATTGTTCAAAAGTTTGGGGGTCAATACTTTTTTTTTTTTGAAAGAAGTCTCAATAAAACTGCATTTATTTGATCCAAAACTTCTGTAAAAAAACAGTAATATTATGAAATATTATTACTTTTTTAAAATAACTGTTTTCTATTTTCCTGAACATTCCTTCAGTTCAGTGTCATGCGATTCTTCTGAAATCATTCTAATATGCTGATTTGATGCTCAAAGCATTTATTACAAAAACTTTTTTTTTTCTCAGGATTATTTGAAGATTAGAAAGTTCAAATGAACTGCGAAATATTCTCCAAAGTAAAAGTTTCAGATTTGGTGTTCCTTTCAAGCGTTACACTACAAAGTTTGTGTCATTTTTGTGGTCACTGAATTGTGTTCATGAAATTAGATTCATGAAATGAAAAGAAATGTGCAGTGAAATGTCAGTCTAGGCTGAGAGAGCGATACAGTCAAACAAAGAAATGATGAGAAGCTATTCACCCGTCGCTGCGCACACAAACACGCACAGCGATACACAGAGAAGTGTTTATGATAATTAACTTATAAACTCCAGCTGGTGTCTGGCTGCGCACATCAGAATGTGTGGCGATGTTGCGGTTCATGAACATCTCATAGGTCAAGGGTCAAAGCCACAGCTGTCACACACAGCTCGTGTTGCGTTTGCGGCCGGGCAGGTCTTCTGTGTAAATGCATCAGAGCAGAGAGAAAAAGACTGACAGACAACGACAAAGAGGTCGGGGGAGATGGGGAGGGCTGAGGAACATGGATCGGAGTATGTATGAAGCTGGGGAATGGGATTTTGCCTGGAGTGAAGAGTCAAAGCGTTGGTGTTTTCTCTTACTCTATGTTACTGCTACATCATGAACATATTAACAGCTCATGTGTTAATTATCAGCAGTCGGAAAATGAGGAACTTGGGAAGACCATGGTCAAAAATATGCATCTATATGCTAATATAATAATTAGGGCCCTATGAGTTTAACAATGTGTAAAATACTGACAGAATACCATAATTCAGTCATAAAATGAAATATGCTGTATAACTCGGAATGGTGTGGAATTTGGCAAAATTTGGATGAATAAATCAAAAGCAGGACTGTACAATTCATAAAATAGCAACATGCACTAGTGTTTATGAGTATTAAACCACAAATTGTTTAATATTCATACTTACATGTCAAGTCTGCATGTTCTTCATGTCTCTGATATGAATGAATCACTCTCACTAGCATTTCACCATTTAATTTACAAAAAAAAATCTGCAAATACACACAAACTCAAAGCTCTTCAAACTCCAAAGTAAAGTTTTGTAAAAAAAAAATAATGACAGAAATACACTATTAAAGTATAGAAGAATGTACTTCTCAAAGTAATAATAATAACAATAATAATAAATAGTTTAATTTTTTAAGGAATATCACATTACACACAATTTTTCATCAATGTTTTATTTTAAACTGTAAATCTCTGTGGTGTACTCTGTTAACCAAAAAATGAAATAAATTATTCAAATGACATTTTAAAATTTCAGTTAAATTTTTAAATTTTAACACTTTCATTTGACTACCAACGTTTTTGATTTATACAATTTATACAATTTATAATTTCACCGTTTTGATTTATATAAGCTCTATAATATATGTATATAAGCTTTGAAAAGCACAAAGACTTTCCTCTCAACTTTACTGTAAACCGGTTCATTTTTTTTTAACACAGTGTATGTTGTTGTGGTCAAAACGATCTGGTGGACAAAATGATGAATAGCACTTATCAGTCTGCTCTGTCCCATTACAAATGCTGGTTTCACAACTGATTATTTTATTTTGTTTTATTTTATTAAAAAAGTAATTGTCAAAGTGAATTTGTGTCAGTATATTCACTAAAAAAAAAAAAAAAAAAAATGAAACACATAAAATCTGTTTTTTACACATAGTTCATATGCTTGTGGTGAAAACAAACCAAGCTCCGATGCAGTGCCTCCTGTGAAATTTGTTGTATTTTTTGACACAAGCCTCTGGGCTTCAGCATGGAATGTAACATAACACCATTTTGAACTTTACAGATCTTTGCAGTGGAGCTGTGACGGTGCAAATGTTGTTATAAAGTGAACTCGGAGCAGGAAAATCCGGAGTGGATTCTGAGCGGAGGGATTACAGGGCGTTTTGAGTGGGAAGGGGAAATTGCTGGCGCTCCGTTCCACTCACATACTTTGACACGGATGCAGTGAGCGAGAGTGTGGAGGAGAGTGACCCCTCCGGCCCCGGCCCACGGTCACGTGTAATCACTCTTGTGCTTGTTCTCGTTTGCAGTTATTCTATATCCCTCTGCCGGCCTGCTATTTTTTCTTGTTTCCTCGTTCTGCCACTGTCTTTTATTCCTGTCTGTGTTTCTCTTTCGCTCCACTGCTCGGCTGGCTTTAGGCAGTTCTGTCTATTCCGCTCCTTGACATGGTGATGGAGAGAAGGCCCATGGAAAGGGGGAGCAGTGACGTGAAATGGCCTCTTGAAGGTGCGACACACATTAGCTCTGTTTTGAAATCAACTGCCTTGCTGTCTACTTAGGCAGCTACCTTTAAAGTCAGAATCCTAACATAAATGATGGATTTTGAACATTCTACATAGGCATCTATATATAATAGTACTTAATTTGGTTCATGATTATGTTCACTAAACTAAAATTACAACACTCAAATAGCCATAAAATTACTATTGTCAATTTAACTTAGTTAATGACAATAATTGTTGACAATCTGTTAAAAAATTCAAGAATTAATGGAAAAAAATCATGCCACAGACCCATATTTAATATAAGTTGATTAATTTTGTAATATATTGTAATGTTTTCAATATTGAATGAAACTGCAAATACTATATATATATATATATTCAGACTTTCATTCAATATATTCAGACTTTCATTCAATATATTCAGACTTTCATTCAATATATTCAGACTTTCATTCAATATATTCAGTTTCATTCAATATATTATATAATATATTATATATATATAAATGTGTGTATGTGTGTGTGTGTGTGTGTGTGTGTGTGTGTATATGTATGTATACATTTATTTATTTATTTATTTATTTATTTATTTATTTATTATCATTATTATTGTGGGATTAACTTTTGATGAATAGATGTGATGCTGCGTTAGAAGTAGGCGAAATTCTAATTAGCATCTAATTTTTTTTCTTTATTGTATTTTTTATTTTTATTTATTTTGTAAAGAAATTATAATTATTGTAACATTTTTATTATACAATTATAAAATATATTTAAATAAAATTTAATTTTAATATGTTTTAATATAAATAATATTTATTAGTTAATATTTGATATATTATTTATATATTTGTATTATGTTTTATATGTTTATTATTATTATTATTATTATAACAAATTATAAATATCGTAACATTTTTATTATAACATATTTAAAATGAATATTAATAATTGTATAGATTATTTATATTTATATATCAATATATTATTATATCGTATTATATTTTCTTCATCTCTCCACTGGCATCTTTTCATTTGTTCTTCACCGGGACAAATCATAAAACTATAAAATGCTCCAGTCTTCCTTAATGAGATAAAGTGTTCTACTACTAAGGCTGTTGGTTCAGACCAATATACTCTATGCAGGCATGACGTTTTTTTTTGTTTGTTTTTTTTGATCCAGTCTTAAAATCGTTATGTCCACCTTTGCATGTATTAAAACACTGGCCTATTGATTTATAATGCATCTCTCATCAGTTCTCCTCTACACAGGTGAGATGAATCTAATGGTGGATTCTGCACCTGAATGCAACATGAGTGTAATATCACTGTTCAGCTACTGCGCCTACAAATTATGTATGACTGCTCAAATATTTAGCACACACTGCCCCTCACTTTACTCAAACATTTTTGTAATATATTACATATTCGAATAAGAAAACTCATCTGAATGATTGTGCTTGCAAACCGCATATCATGTGAACAAGCATATCTTCATCATAATCTTATTGTTTTCAATTAGCGCCATTCATCATGAGTGCTGTGAGAAGAGCTATTTTACAAACACACAAAAAAATGAATCTCAAATGATATTAAAACAATAGATGAATCACTTGATTTTGATGATGATCCAAGCATTATTGCTCATAGTGCCTCTAATACTTCGCATTTAACTTTACGACACACTTAGAACCACTAAGAACACCCTAGCAACTGCATAGCAACACCTTGGCAACCAATCACAACACCCTAGTGTTGTTTTGTGGCAAGTTTTGCCAGACACAGAAAATGTGAAGATCTTGATTGTTTTATATCACCGACTACAGATTTTTTTGGTAACAAGTACTATTTATAAGTATTTGTTAAGTTACTATAATTATAATTAAACCTATACCTCCATAATGTTTTGTCTGCCAGCAATTAAATCCCATGAGCCCGACTCCTTCATCATCATTTCGGTAAACATGATTACCACATGATTCCTGCCCTCAGCTACACTTTCATCAGCCTCGGCTCTAAACAAACGTCCTATCGCTCTAATTTAATTTATTTAGCACCTTGATTTTTCTCCTCATTTGCAGAATCTTTTGCTTGCATTGATTTGAGCTAAATGTGCTGCTGCATGGACAAATGGCGCTTCAGATAACACAGTATTTAGAGCTGTCAGTCAAACACAGCGCTGGTGTTCAGGCCAACTGCAAGTGTTAGATAGCTCATGCTGACAAAACTGGGTCACATCCAAACACTGTTGCAGAGCTCATGTTAACTAAAAGTTGATATTCTCTCAACGTAGTTAGTGGCACTAATAACTGTGGTATTACTGAGGGACAAACATATCCCTTTTTTTTCATCATCATCTACCCATTAACCCATAACCAAGACAAATTAAAAGAAAGTCCACTGGAATTGACAGCTGTTTAGTGCTGCCAGCTCTTTCTGTCCATCTCATTATCACCTCTTAACATATTAACAGTACCTGCCCAAGCTTTCAGCTTGTTAGCAAGTAGACTTAGCTTCCGCTATCCTTCCCCTGTGAGTTTAACTGTTATTAGCGTCTGCTATTGTCCAAGGTTAAGAAGTAATACCGTAATGGAGCTTTACTGGGCACATGTCCTCACCACAGTCCTCTAGGTCAAGGATAAATCATTCTGGGCTTTATGAGAGCTGTGGCTTTTCAGCATTGACCACAAAGGGGCTAATAACTTTACTTTAATCAGAGCTAAAGCACTAGACAACTGGCTAGCACTTACTGAAATGAAAACATATGTTGCTCTCATCTTTCCATGTGTGTCCATTTGCAGTTCTTGCGTCAGGGGACTGAACCGATATAAT
>JAFVLL020004375.1:0-13405 GCA_021397915.2 Tor tambroides | reverse complement strand
ATTTATACATCATCTGAAAGCTGAATAAATAGGCTTTCCATTGATGTATGGTTTGTTAGGATAGGACAATATTTGGCCGAGATACAACTATTTGATCTGAGGGTGCAAAAAAATCAAAATATTGAGAAAATCGCCTTTAAAGTTGTCCAAATTAAGTCCTTAGCAATGCATATTACTAGTCAAAAATGAAGTTTTGATATATTTACAGTAGGAAATTTATAAAATATCTTCATGAAACATGATCTTTACTTAATATCCTAATGATTTTTGGCATAAAAGAAAAATTGATCATTTTGACCCATACAATACATTGTTGGCTATTGCAACAAATATACCCCGGCGACTTAAGACTGGTTTTGTGCTCCAGGGTCACATATAGCCTAACTGTCTAATAAAACTATACTAATACTTTAATGATTGGTAGTTGACATGTAGTTGCAAAGTTACTTTTAGTCAACAGAAAGTCTAAAGATGACCATCAAAATAAAGTGTAATTCCATCGCTTTGAATAAATTTGTTTTAGCTTGGTGTTCATATATTATAGTGAATGACACCATAATTTATGTTTGTTTTATACTTATATTTTTCATTCCTGTTCTGAATACCGTTAAAGTAAAATGATTTGCTATGGAGTTGAGGGAAATAAAATGCTTGTTTATAGTCTTTCTATTTGTAAGCATTTCATTTTATTTACTGGTATTATACATTATTTCTGAAAATAATAATAAATTTGGACTCACACCAATGCGACTTGCCTGTGCTTTTTCTTTCAACAATGCAGTTTTGACCTGGTGTGACTTGTAGTCAATTTCTGGAAAATACGGTACCTACATTCTACATTCAAACATCAGTGGATTCAATTTTTATTCAATTAATTTGTCATCAGATTCTGCTAAGACCAGGTATTAAACTAAAAACAATTTTGTTAAATGCTTAACTTGTCCCACACCGTTTGTGCTACAGGCATGAACGATATCGCAACTCATGCATCTTGTTGAGGAAAGATGTACTACTACATTTCCAAGACTTAATGTATGATTTTGGCAGGTGAGCTTGAGACGTTTCTTTAGCAATGGTCTAGCAACAATCCACAGCATCGTGTCAATTATTTTTCATGGATAAACACCAACTCATACACTTACACGTAGTGTATCTCAACAATTGCTTGCTTATTTAAGACTGGCTCATTTTAAAATAAAGTTTAGACAAACATCAATGACAACGTTGATATTTAATTCAAACATAACTGAGAAATCCCCTAAGAAATTAAGCTTTCCTTTGGGATGTTCTAGGTATTGTCCATTAACTTTTCCTTTAGATATTACACCTGGTTACAGCTGTAATAGACTGGCAACTCTGTTAATGATTTTAAGTACATACTCATGTGACCTTGCCAAACAAAATATTAGTGCCAAGTGAATAAACATGTCATCCTCATCCATCTGGCCCCACTAGCACATGGAAAACACTTTTCTTTGCGAAATGTTTCAAACATTCTGGAATGACTATCCGTGTCCGATTGATTTTTAGCCATCCTGTGTGTGTACATCTGCAGTTTTTCTGTGTTCTGTCGTGACTAGAACTGACACATTTACAACGTGATATTTCTCAACATCTCAGCTATTGTGCCAGTGACTGGTGTTGGGAATCCAGAGAGCAAGTCTCATTAGACGGCCACAGCCCACAGTGACTCTAAAGGTCATGGTGACTCGTTCACATCCTGTGTGTGTCACTCAACTGTTGCCGTCATGTCCCGTCATCTTCTTGCTATTTGGGAGCACTTTGTTCTTGCAAGGCAGACTGGTGAATTCACAGATAATTTTAGGGGTGCAGACTGTGTTCATGAAGATTTGTCATCGTATAGAACAGTTTCTGTATGCTGACTTGCATTTAGTGGTGCTGATTGATTCCACACTCTAAAAAAGTAATGGGTTAAATACAACCCAGTGCTGGGTAAATATTGGACAGAACACATGCTGGGTTGTTTTTAACCAACCTTCTGGGCAGTAACCCAACTGCTGGGTCTAAACAACCCAATTGCTGGGTTCGTCCATATTTACCCAGCGCTGGGTTGTATTTAACCCATCATTTTTTAGAGTGCAGTCCCAAAAATGATAATCATGGAACTGACTACAATGCATTTTTGTCAAATTTGTGTTAAGAATTTTAGAGAAAGATGGAAAAGTCATAAGTGATTTACCACTAGGTTTTAGTCACGTTCATTCTTAAACTTGCAGTTGTTCATATATACAGTATATATTTTATATATATATTTAAAATGGTTCCATGTTTCTCATATCATTTTCCATGTGTGGCTTCCAAACAGAGACAGAAAATATTTGATTAAAGCATTGTCATTGAATGCACATTATTTACTTTGACAGTTTTGTGACTTTTTATGGCAGTGAAGATACTGGCTAAATGCATCTTTTGGGAGACTTCTTTACCTCTAAAGAGGACACTGAGATTCAAATTGTTGTCAAAGCTGTGTACATATACAACAAATGTTGTCTAATAGTAAGTAGAACTGTAAGCAGTACAGTTTAGAGTACATAAAAACATTAACCAGTTACTCCTCTCCTAACATAATACACAAGACCTGTATACTTATCACTTCTTCACAGCTGCCACAATTCCTTCAGAATTCAGAAACTCATAAACAATAAACACATCCAGCAAGTCTTACGATATATCCACCTGTCAAACCAGTAATCACTAACCTGCAATGCTAACCGCACCCCACAGGTAAACATTCGCTTGAGCGTGATCATTATGAAAGGAGTCATTAGGATTTTTTGGCTGCCACACATGGGGGCGGAAAGATGTAAAACAGGCTGCCACTGCTGCTTGGCTGGATCTACCACTGTTGCTTTCCTGCTGGGTCAAGCCAGCCAAACTGTAGATGGGACTCCAGCACTGCAACCTGAAATTCATCTAGCTCTCTGAAGGAGATGTTCTCCTACCCCTGGAGTAGGAGGAGGTGTTTTCAGTACCCAACAGAGGAGGTGTTCTTTTTCTAGTGGAGTGTTTCTCAGGCCCCTCTCCTCCTGGAGGAACTTTTCTGACAATTAAGTCAGCTCAGACAGGGTCAGGGTTGGAGGCCACAGGTTCATTTCACTGACACTGAGCAGATATTGTGCAATTACGATTTGTTTGCTGTCTTTCTGGTATCTATAACATTCATTGTGATGTGTGAAATGTCATTAAAGCATCTCGAAACGCTGTGTCTGAACGAACATCATGGACTAACGCTAAATCCATCTTGCTGACACATCTGTTGAGATCTGGCTAGGCTTGCCATGTTTTTGTCCAGAGAATTGAAGAAGTACATTCCAAGCCAAATCAGAAACACGAATGGACTCCTCGAAGGTTTTTGTTTGGCTTGTGCAAGTAACTCACACTTTTCCTCACATCTGTCTTTGTTTTGGGTTACTGTGGTAGACAGCTGGGGGGGGGGGGGGGGGGGGGGTTTGGGGTCAACAGCTGGGGGGAATGATTGGCATGCATTTGAAGTAATTGGGGACCCTGACTTGCCAGCCGAGAGACCACACAACCAGCAAGCCCAAACTTGCTGAAAGCAAGTTGGCTTTGTCTATGTTCGAGACTGTTAACTCTGTCTTGTGTGTGTGAGGACTTGTGCATGTGCGTGTGTGTGTGTGTGTGTGTGTGTGTGAGGACTTGTTTTGTGGTGGGACCAAAGCAGTGACATTGAGTGTTGCTGTGTAGTTTGTTTGCAGATATTTACTATAAACACAACAAGTTATAAACTCACTAAGTGCACACTAAAAGACTCACTAAATAGTTCACCCAAAAATGAAAATGTACTCACCCTCAGGCTATCCGTGCCGTCAGAACGAGAGTCCAAACAGCTGATAAAAACATCACAATAATCCACATGAAATGAAAAGCTGCATGTTTGTTAGAAACAAATTCAGAATTAAGACATTTTAATTGACTAGTCCCCAGCCGGAATGCGATTGTCAGCGTGAAAAAAATCTAAAATAAACGCGATTTCAACCGAGGGGTATCCCTTGGATCTGATTTGTGCCACCTCACATTCAATTTGACCCCCTCCAACCCCTCGAACCGCATCGATTACCATTCGATGCAGACGATCACTGGTGTATTTAGAACATCACTGATAAATTCAAATGTGTTTTCGCACTTTGTCTGGCTCTGAGCCAGAGACGCACTCAGTGCTTTTCATAGCCTGTATCACAATAATTCAGTGTTTTAAACCACATTAAATTATATACAAAGATCCGATTCTCTGAATGAGTATTATAAAGTTTTTAAACGACAAACACATTCACTTACACACATTTGACAATTGGAATATACCCCCCCCCCCATTAGCCCCCCTGAGAATTTGTGTGTCCTGGCGCTGGGACTGGAACATAGACAGGCGCATAGTCCTGAACATCCAGCACTATGAGCTCCCAGACGAACATTTCAATGAGCGTCAGCTCCGTGATGAACATGGCATCGGGCTCTGCCTCTGGGACTGAAGTGGCAGCAGTCTCTTGTTCCATGGCGGGAATGGACTCTGGCTTCATTGTGGGTGTGGGCTCTGGCTCTGTGACCATGGTGGGTGTGGGCTGTGGCTCTGGATCTGTTGCAGGCTTGGGGAGAGGCTGGATGAGCTCAGGAGGGTGAGCTGGGACTGGGGGTTGAAATCCTCCTCTCTCTCACAAATACTGTGAAGGTGGATGCACAATGCATGAGCACCCAGTCCAAATACTCACTAAGCATCCCTCAAGGACCAACTCTGAGCAGACATGCTCTCCTCTAAGCTTCAAGTCACGCACGGAAAAGCATGCATTGGTGTAGTGGACACTGAGCCAGATCTGAAACAATCCTGTGTGTGGTCTTCAAGGGAGCAATCCCCGCGTGAGAGGAGGAGGATCTGTACTGCTGTTAGATCCATTTTAAGGTCCGTTCTTCTGTCATTGGGTGGTTGTGGAAGCAAGGAGAAGAGATGAAATTAAGAGCTATATTTACATGGGAACAAACAAGATACAATATGTGACACAGGTGTACACAAATGTGTAGCTATGGCAAAGCTATGGCTAGAATACACTACACAACTTTTAAAATCTGAACAGATTTTAAAACACTGGGCATCATATACTTACCGACTTCGTAAACATCACAGAGGAAAAACTGGCCATCATACATTAAACGACTGAGGATCACACACTACCAGACTCTTAAGTTGTTCAGATCACAACAAACTCAGACAGAGTCATGCGCCTTTTTGCTTGGAAACACATGACAAATAAAAACGTGCAATATTGGCTAAAAATATCAAACATGTTTGATATCCTCCGACTGGATGGAATCAGAGTCTGAAGCTAAAAAATCTTGAGTCTGTGACCATAATATAATCTGTCAACTCTAATCTGCAGACTGGCTCTGACTTTCTGCAACTCGCAAAACTGACACGTATAAATTCTCCTCCCCCTTCACATCTGTCGTAATAATTTACATTTATATTTTACCGTTGCAGTTTAAGTAAACCATACATGTCATATATTTCAAGAGAGCATCTTGCTTTATTAATATTTATTATGAATGCCTTAAATAACGAACTAACAACATAAGGGCAGATCCCTTCAGCGCAGCTGATGACGCTTTATGTGACGCATGAGTGGTCAAGAATATTCCAGTGTTCATCCTTTGATTCCTCCATCCTCATTTCCTTCCCTTGCATCCTTCCCTCATACCCTAAGGGGGGTGGAGCTAAGACGCGAGGAAAGGAAATGAGGAGGCACAAATAAGAAATGAGAAGCACCCACAGAGAGTGTAGGAAACATACATATCAAAATAAGAGTCCATGGATCAGAACATAAACGTGGCATTTAGGTGAATTTAAGAGTGATTTTCACCCCCCCCCCCCATGTAGGACTTAAGTACATCTTTATATGTAATTTCATAATTACTTATATTGTCTTTGAAATACAGTTAAAGTGTACTGCTGAATGTACTCACAAGCAGGTATGGTGATCTAAAATATGCTCAAAAGTAATTTCTACTGAAACTTGTATATTGTGTATTTAAATGTGTGACCCTGGACCACAAAAGCAGTCTTAAGTCGCTGGGGTATATTTGTAGCAATAGCCAAAAATACATTGTATGGATCAAAATTATCATTTTTTCTTTTATGCCAAAAATCATTAGGATATTAAGTAAAGATCATGTTCCATGAAGATGTTTTGTACATTTCTTACCGTAAATATATCAAAACTTCATTTTTGATTAGTAATATATAAGAACTTCATTTGGACAACTTTAAAGGTGATTTTCTCAGTATTTTGATTTTTTTGCACCCTCAGATTCCAGATTTTCAAATAGTTGTATCTCGGCCAAATATTATCCTATCCTAACAAACTATACATCGATGGAAAGCTTATTTATTCAGCTTTCAGATGATGTATAAATCTAAATTTCAAATTGACACTTATGACTGGTTTTGTGGCCCTGGGTCACATATATTTACAATTACACATTTACAATGAAGTTGCAATTTTTAAACATACATTTGAAATAATATTAACTTTAAATGTAATGCCAAATAAACTGTAGTTCAAATTATAATCAAGTACTTTACATGTACCTTACTATGTCAGTCAACACATCAAAATAGATGTACCTTTTTAAAGCACAACAAATGATTACTAAAACAATGATTTGAAATGTACTTTAAACTAAAACTTTTAATTTGACATTGTTACAAAGTGGAATTTTTAAAAGTGAAAATAGTCATAAAAGTGTACTCTCAGTGGCATTTTATTTCATTAATATTATAAGCAAGTACATTTTTTTAAAAAAGTAAACTTTAAAGATTTGAAAGGATGTTGAAGTTCACGGGAGTGATGTAAGCAGACGATAAACAAGCTCCTCCCGAACTTTTGTTTGGTACTCCATATCTCAAACTGTCAGGGTTCTGAGTGTGATTAGTTATGCTGTGTCTCTTCACATCTGTTTTCTATAATCTCTCTCCCATGCTACGAACAACATCAGGTTTTTAATGTTATCCACTGACCTTTCCTCTCCCACAGGAGCCTTTTCTTTTCCCAAGTGATCTCTTCTCTTCTGACATGTTGTTCGTGAGCCAAACAATTTCGTAGCTCACATGCACACTTACACTTACCGTTATGGTGCATGCAAAGAACTGTTTAACAGAAGGTCATGATCTTGAGCTTGTGAATGGAATGTCACTCATTTGTCATCTAGTGGACAGCAAGCAGAGAGAATGGCAAAGTTTGAAACCCCATTTCCACACAGCGGTGTGGAAAAGTTGCAATTTAGTTTGATCCTGTTTCTGTGAACAACATAAACAGATGTCTTTTGCACTTAGAAAAAGCTCTTGAGGAGAAGGAACTGAAGGAAATGTATCCATAAATAGGTATTCATTTTGTAGTTGTGTTAGTTAAGGTCATTGTACACTGAGTCCGAAATTTTCGCATGTGTTTTTCCGTTTTTTTCGTATTGCCCATCCTTTTCTATCAAAATGCATGCTACGGATGCGAAAACACAGAAAATCGAACCTGATCTGATTTTTTTTGACAGACAAAAGTTTTGGAGGCAATGTGCAAACGTGATTGACACAACGTGAGGTCGTATTTATTTTTTAACGTGCAAAAATTTTGGATGAAAATTTCAGACTCCGTGTGCAATGACCTTTACTCTTGTCTGTTTTTTGTTAATAAAATTGTGTTGATAATGTTGATAATATGGAAAGAGGCTCTACAAGTTGCAGATATCTTACAAATCCTTCAGAATGGTCAGCTGACAAACTTCCTCCAATTTGCACTTTACTTACTTCCTTGATTGTTCCTTTACTGTTAAGGTGAAATTCCTTAGCTGGTACCCGAGGTAAGAGAGAAGAGTCACCTGACGCTCCCGCACTCACCTCAAGTGACGTTTAACCAAAACTCATAACATTAATTTGGTGCCACATGTGAGAACCACTACAGTCATGTGTTGTCAGTATGCAGGAACTTTAGTATTTGACTTAGTAAATCCTCAGATAAGGGCACAATTTGCTTTACTGCAATACACTGAGTTTTGGCTTTCCCTGTGTCCCAGATTCATCTTTGAAATCTACTCTGCTGCTCATCCATTATTCATAAACACTTTATTGTAAGGTCTAATCACAAATATGCTGAACAGACAGACAACAGAGTTTAGAACAAACAACAACTTTAAGGAACCTGGCAAGAACCTCCAGAGTGTGTAATGAACCATTTTAGTTCAACCCTCACCACAGAAAATGCATATGACGGTTATGTCACGGGTAATATGAAGTGCTGACAGTAATAAAAAAGGGGCAAACAAGCCCCAGAGCGCTGAGTGACAGAACTGCAGCAAAGACTCTTGTGAGAGAGCATGATGGAAAAAGTAGTGAAAAATCATACAACCCTAAAGATAACACACCAGTGCTGTTATAATCTCATGCCGAATGTGAACACCTGTAAAAAAAAAAAAAAAACAGTAAATGGTCTGGGACTCATAATATGAGTCAGGTCAAATTTATTTGTATAGCGCTTTTCACAATATACATCTTTTTTAAAAGAAGCTTTACAGTAAGGCATAATGTTTTGCCTATAATGTCTTAAATCTATAACATAGATCGCTTTTTTAGAGCTGGATAATATGTTGATATATAACAATGGTACAAATGATCCTCCAAATTTAGATTTAGCTATAGTATATTTATTGAAATCATTTTGTGTAGCAGATACATTGCCTGAACATTCTGATGCAAGTCCATCGTTTTTACTGGAAGAGCAATTTATGACATTTTAAATAAAAATATTACGAGGTCAGTTTTTTAAAATGTCAAAACATAGATTTGGGTGAATAGTTCACAAGACAGTCTATAATGTGCATTTACATCTTATTAAAATATAAATATTAATCTGTTTTGTTTGAGGCAAGAGTAAGCAGTTCTCAAAAAGTAATAATTCAAATATGAAATAAGATACAATTTCATTTCAAATAGTAACATCTCGGTACACAGACAACACAAATAGACAGAATTATTATATTGTGATGTCCAGTGCTGGGGAAAGTTACTTTTAAAAGTAATGCATTACAATTTTGCATTACTCCCTGAAAAAGTAACTAATTACGTTACTTAGTTACTTTTTATGGAAAGTAGTGCGTTATGTTACTTTTGCGTTAATGTTTAAATCTGGGCATGGCTTGCTGCTTTGTTTTTAATAGAAAAAAATTTCTAATGTAAAAGCCTTTTTGCATCATAAGTGAAATGAATTCACCTCAGGCTGAAAGAAAATTACATTCATGCAGGAGAAGATCACTCCAGCTATAAAAAAAGAAGCACAAATATTAGTTTATCTAAAGTAAATTTTTGCTTAGTATGGTTGAATTGCATCATCGAAGGTCAGGAGCAAAGACACTGGTTAATAAAACGGGATTAAATACATAAAGGATATTTGTATTATTTAACCTATTTAATTATTGCAGGTTTGTACCATGTTCTGAATTTGCATTTCACTGTTTTTATTCAATTTGATGAATACTGAATCTGTTTTTGTGAGTGAGATGAATTAATGCATGTTCACATTTAGTCTAGAACTACAGTAACATCATGTTTACTCCCTATTTCCCGACAGGAGGCTTGTCAGTCAATAAATGGGGAAAAAAGTAACTGGCGTTACTTATTTGAAAAAGTGACTCAGATATTTCCTTAGAAATTCAAAAGTAATGCGTTACTTTACTAGTTACTTGAAAAAAGTAATCTGATTACGTAACTTGCATTACTTGTAATGCGTTACCCCAACACTGGTGAGGTCTATCTTTATTATGGTTGAAAATTACTCATATCATCATAAGGATTTTAGTCATGTGTTTTCTGAGTTTTTTAGCGTCCAGAAACTCTTGAGTATTTCTATGGACCCTCAGTTTATTTTACATTCCTTTGTATCGCATTTCCTGTTCACGTTAGTAACCTTAGTTCCTAATTTTATTTTATACACTATATCAGCCACAATAACAAAACCACCTGCCCAATATCATGTTCTGTAAATCCCCCTTGTGCTGCCAAAACAGCTCTGATGCATCAAGTCATAGACTCCACAAGACCTCTGAACGTGTCCTGTGGCATCTGACACCAAGGCAATAGCAGCAGCAGACCCTTTAAAGGTGTAGTTCACCCAAAAATGAAAATTATCCCATAATTTACTCACCCTCAAGCCATCCTGGTGCCTTACTCTTTCAGAATAAATCCCATAATTTACTCACCCTCAAGCCATCCTATGTGCCTTACTTCTTTCAGACAAACATCCTGTTATATGTCTTAACTCGACTCTCTCGTGAACGTACAGCAGTTGCTGGAAGTCAGTGATAATAGATTATAAAGTTTTAAATATGGATTTTTTTTCTTACAAAAACCCATTGATTCACTTCAGAAGGCATTCATTAACCCACTGGAGTCGTATGGATTACTTTTATGATAGATGGATGCGCTTTTTGGCGCTTCAAACTCAGGCACCATTCACTGTCATTACAAATCTAGGAAGAGCCAGGATATTATTTAATATAACTCCGACTGTATTCATCTGAAAGTAGAAAGGCATATAAATGGATGGCTTGAGGGTGAGTAAATGATAATTTTCATTTTTGGGTGAACCATTCCTTTAAATATTGTAAATTGTGAGGTGAGGCCTCCATGGATTGGATTAAACAAATTATCGTTAAAATAAATGGATTGAGATCTGGGGAGTTTGGAGGCCAAGGCGACACCTTGAACTCTTGTTCCTCAAACCATTCCTAAACTGTTTTTGCAGTGTGGCGGGGTGCATAATCCTGCTAAAAGCGGCCACTGCCAACAGGAAACACCACTGCTATGAAGGGGTGTTTGTGGTCTGCAACGATCTTTAGGTAGGTGGTACATGTCAAAGTAACATAAATGCCATGACCCAAGGTTTCCCAGCAAAACATTGTCCAGAGCATAACACTCCAGCCTGCGTTCTTCCCATAATGCATCTCTTCCTCAGGTAAACAAGACAGGCACCCAATCATCCAACTGGTTTAAAAGGCAACATGATTCATCAGACCAGGCAAACTTCATCCATTGCTCCATGGTCCAGTTCAGACGCTCAGTGGTGGACATGGGTCATCTTGGGAACTCTGTTTGTCCTGACACCTTTCTATCGTGGCCAGCATTAAGTTATTAAGTTTTCAGTAATTTGAGCTACAATAGCTCTTCTGTGTAATCGGACCAGACGGGGTCGCCTTCACTCCCCACGTGCATCAGTGAAACTTGGGCGCCCATGACCCTGTCACCGGTTCGCTGGTTGTCCTTCCTTGCACCATTTTTGGTAGGTACTAACCACTGCATACAACCCACAAGACTTGCCGTTTTGGAAATGTTCTGACCCAGTCGTTTAGCCATCACTGTTTGGCACTTGTCACTCAGATCTTTTCACTTGCCCATTTTTCCTGCGTCCAACACATGAAATTCAAGAACTGGCTGTTCACCTGCTGGCTGATATATCTCACCGCTTGACAGATGCCATTGTAATGATACAATCAGTGTTTTTCACTTCATCTTTCAGCGGTTTAATGTTGTGGCTGATCAGTGTATAGCACTCTGTTTCATTAGTTTAATAGTCGGTTCTTGTTTGATATGGTGGGTTGATATTGGTTGGTTCTTTTTTGAACGTTTGATAGTTAAACTGTTTAGCCGTTATATTTGCCTTCCTCTGTGTTTTCCTTATTGTTTCATCTGCTTCTCTACAGAATATTAAAAAAAGGGCTGCACTCTGTCTTAAAATTGCATGTGTCAGATGTGTTCAGCTGACTTCTCAGAAAAGTTAGCAAGCTAGTCTGTTTTTGATTGATTCTGGAACTCAGTTTTTCAGTTTCCTCATTTTTTTGTGAAGCAAATTAGTCTTATATTGCAGATGGGAGTTCACATCCCTACCCTGTGTACAGTATATTTGTAGAGACCCATAACACTAACCTTGCAGCAGCAAACATGAATCTCACAAGAGTTTAAAAGAATGAGGTTCTAGACATAACCCTACTTTCCTGCAATGTTTAGTTCCAACTCTAATCAAAGAGATTTTAACCAGTCAGTCGAGGTCTTTGAGTTCACATGAAAATGACAGGTGTGTTAGAGCAGGGCTGGAACTACATTCTCTGGGAAGGTGGATCTCCAGAAGCAGGACTGAACATTTCTGATTTGGAAGAACAAGAGATATTATCATTTTGTAGCACAAAACCACCTGTCTCCTTCCTACTGATGCATCTCTGATCAATCTGATGGATAGAGTCATTGTTTCCTCCTTGTACTTTATCCTGATCTGTGCTCACAAATTACATATATGTCTCTCTGAAATGCACACACATACACAGTTTGAACATACTGGTTATCTAAAAAACATGATTTTTTGATAACCTGTTGTGCAGGTTAGTACTTAGTACAAAGAGTTGTTCTTACTTGTTTGTGAAAAAGTACCAAAGCAATTTCAAATAATAATAATAATAATAATAATAATGTAGCATCCAGACATATTGTTGAGTAGAGTCAGCCTTGACAGCCGTGTCAACCCGTAGGGATTTAACTTTCACTCACTGCCATGTTGACAAGCACACAATTATTCATAATAATCATTCATACGAATGGGAGATGTAATAACACTGATTATTCTGGGTGTAGTCCTACCTTAAATTTAAAAGAGGTAATTGTCTTTTTGATAGAAGTTTTGCAACACTCAATATGTCGGCCTTATAGTTAAGTTCTTAATTAATCTTGTCTAACAGTTAAAACAGCCGGTTTGTTTACTCCAAAATGTGCATGTGGACAAGCTGGAAAGTCAAAAAAAAAAAAAGATTGATGTATATCTTTCTTTTTTTTTTTTTGTTTGATTTTATTCCCTATACAAATTATTGAAACATTTTACCATACAGCTACCACAACATGCACCATTTTAAATATGCTAAATGGAGAGTAAGATTTTACAGTTGCAGCGAGGGGATGAATAACATCTTGTTATGAAAATGAGCTGTGTGAAGATTCTTCAAAAATTCTTCGTGTTCTATAGAAATAACAGCGTGGTTTTGGAACTGAATGAGGTTTAGTAAATAATGAAATGGCAAGTTTCCTTTTTGGGTGATCTATTGCTTGAAGAAGTCAAAGGTTTGTCCAGGGATAAAACTTCAATGTAAGATTTATTGCTAGTCTCTATTGACATACTGTAGACACTGTGAGCGGTCTGTCAAATCTATACAGTTTTGGAAAAAGAACACACATAAAAGCTCACACATAGCTGAGGTGACTTCATCTTTCAAAAGCCTGAATACTTGACTGCTCTCCATTCTCACACATCCAGGCTTGCCCTCCAGCACTCTGGGTAAAAGGCTAAAAATACTG